>PVJH01012837.1:0-10456 GCA_004026705.1 Nesogale talazaci | reverse complement strand
GAGTTGTGAGTTGGCCCTGAAGACTTACGGTCTCAGCTAGGGGGGAGAAGGATGTGGGGGAAGGGAGCGACGAACTAGCAATGTCCTAGACAGGGAACAACTAGGGCATTAAAATCAATAACAAGGAGGACATAGAGATCCTGGGGCCTGGGAACAATAGCAATCTAGCTTAAAGGAATTACCAAGAGGCGGAAGTAGGGCACGCATGATGGTGGGGCAGGAGGAAGAGAAAGGAAACAGAAGAATGATCTAGGAAGCAAAGATATGAACAGAGGTATAAGCATAGGTGTGTACATGTGTAAATACATTCGTGCATAAAAATAGAGGTGGCGGCCCATGTACATGTCTTTATATGGCAATTCCCTGAGGCTGTGGATGGATTTCGGACCTCTGCTCAAGCCCTCCCTCAATGTAATAACTTTTTCTTCTAACAACCTCCCATTCTGAGATGCTCACCCTCCTGCCTCAATCACTGAAGACAAAATGGGTGCATAAGCAAATGTGGTGAAGAAAGCAGATGGTGCCCAGCTATCAAAAGATATAGTGCCTGGGGTCTTAAAGTCTTGAAGTTTAACAAGTGGCCATCTAGCAGAAAAGCAAGCCCACATGTAAGAAGCACACCAACCTGTCAATCATGAGGTGTTGCTGGGACCAGGTAACAGGCATCAGAAGAAACCAATCAAACAAAAACCATATTGTCGAGAATGATGGTGATCTGAGAAGAGACCCAAAGACAATTTGACATCCCTGCACAGGGAATGGATGAGTCAATCAGGGTACAGTAAAGCACCAATGACACACACAATACTCTCCTAGTTCCTCAAGGCTTCCTCACCCCCCCCACTACTATGACCCTTCTACATTCTTTTACTGCAGATTAGAATGGAGCATGTGCACAGATACAGATAAGACAAAAGAGCTCAGGACACACTGACTCCAGGAACAGGAATGGGAGCAGCAATACCAGGAGGGCAGGGGAAAGAGGGGACAGGAGCAATTATTGACACATAATTGCTCCCCTCCCCCATGAACAACAGAATCCATGGGGGAAGAGAGACAGCGGCAGGTGTGAGAGATGAAGATAATGATAATCTATGATTTATAATGGGCCATGGGGGGGGGGGGGGGGGAAGAGGAGGGAGAGACAGAGGAGCTGACATCAAGGGCTCAATTGAAAGTAAATGTCTAGAAAATAATGAGGGCAACGTAAGCACAAATGTGCTTGTTACAATTGATGTATAGATTGTTATAAGACCTGTAAGAGTCCTCAATAAAATGATTAAAAATAATTTAAAGAAAAAGAAGATTTACAGTCTCAGAAAGGGGCAGAGGCAGTTCTCCTGTCCTTCAGGGTCGCTGTGAATCAGAATGGGCTTGACAAGGCAGTGAGTGCTAACAATACATGTACCATCAAATACATAAAGTGCCTTCATCCTATGTGGACAGCAGGATGGAAGTTGACATATGGAAACACCAGTGTAGCGGCCACTCAGATCAAGGTATAGCTGTTCTGTCACCTCAGGAGGTCCCTTTCTGTCCCTTGTCAGTCTGCCCTCTGGCCTCTCATCCGAAGAGGTAGCCCCATGCAGTACAAAGACCACCCATAGATCCCCATCCTTTTCTTAGACAAACACTGAGACCCAGATATTTTTTTCCAGGAAACACTGGCATCCACCTCCTGCCAAGGCAGACTGGACTCTACTGGAAAGTGAGACACCCCCCCCCCCCCAACATCCTCAAACTAGCACTACGGAAAGAACTTTTCTTAGATAAAGAAAGTACCATTGAAAGCAGCGAGGACCTCTTCGCCCTTGGAGGGGTGGGGGAGGACAGGATCTTTGCCAATTAACCCACAACCAGGGCATTGATTCTGACTCCAAGTGACCCTAGAGCCACCCCATAGGAGAAGGTAGAACTGTCCTCTATGGACTTACAAGACTGTATTAGTCTGGGTAGTCTATAGAGAAACAAATTCATAAACATGCATGTGTATATAAGAGAGAGTTTTATATAAAGAGTAATTGTACATTAAGAAAACATCTCAGCCCAGTCCATATCAAACCCCTAAGTTCGGTATTAGTCCATATCAATAAAGTCCTCTCCAGACTCACGAAACACATGCAGTGATGCTGAATGCAGGAAGCTCACAGGCCAGTGGGTGCAAAGTCAGTGGTGGTAGAAGCATCTCCGCACCAGCAGGAGTCTCCACGTGGCTTCTCTAGGTCCAGGTTCCTGGCCACATCAGAGTAGGTACATGTAGCTTCTCAGGGATGTCTTATAGGAAGTAAGCCTTGTCCGTTGAGTGACTTCAAGGGAGTGAGTAGAGAGATAGTGTCTCTGCCTCCAAAAAGGAAAGCCCTTATTTCCCAGAATTCTCAGAGGAGAAAGCCTTGACCACACAGAGATCTCATTGGCCATCTCCAGATCGTCAGGCTAGACTCCACCCGTACACCCATAATCCTCAGATTAACACCGGATTATGTGACTGCCACAAAGACTAACTTTTCCTCCCCCAAATAATTTTTAATGACACAAGAAATGGTAATGGTGTAATGTTTCAAGCTAAAAACCACATCCAAAAAAGTAGTTTATAAGATTGCTTAGAGGAAGAAAGAAAAGGGGGAAAATAAAATTGTGTAGATAACATATGCCCAGTTCTTGGTTTCTTACTTATTTATTTTATATTTTATTGGGAACTTTACAAATATTATAATAATCTCAATTCAATTAGCTCAATCATGATTATACAACTGTTGCCACCATCATTTTCAAAACTTTTTCTTTCTCCTTGCATTCATTTTATCCCCAACCCCCCCTCTTGCCCCAAGAACCCTTGTTGCTATATTAGATATCATTATTATGGTTACCCCCACCCCCATATCTTCCACCATCTGTTCACCTGTCATTCTGTTATTTGTTCCTCTCAAGTGGGGTTATATAGTCATCATTGCTATCCATTCTCCCTTCTTCTCTTTTCCCTCTACTCTCTTTCTATACCCTCAGGGAATCATTACTCTATTACAATTCCTGAAGGGTTTACCTATTGTATTAGTCTGGGTAGATTAGAGAAACAAATTCAGAGACACTCTGTGTTATTCCAGGTAGACTAGAGACGCAAATTCATAAACACACATATGTATATAAAGGAGAGATTTATGTACAAGAGGAATGGATTATTCAGAAAGCATTTCCGTCCAGCCCAAGTCCATAAATCTGATAGTAGCCCATGTGTCCAATACAATCCGTAAGTTCTCTTCTGACTCATGGAACAAATTGCAATGACACCAGGGCAATCACAGGCCAGTGGGTGCATGGTCTTGTGTATCCATGGTAGAAGCATCTCAACGCTGGCAGGGGCCCCTCTGTAGCTTCTCAAGCATTTCAGCACTGGCAGGAGTCTCTGTGTGGCTTTTCCGGCTTCAGAGGTCTGGTTCCATCAGGGTAAGGCCAGGGGGCTTCTCCTCCGAGATGTCTCAAGGGAGCCTGCCTTCTGTCTTGTCAGCTGCAATGTCTCCCAAGGGCTGAGTCTTGTGTCTTGTTAGTAGCACATCTCCAAGAGGGGAAAATGCAATGAGATTCCCCAGAATTCTCAGGAGAAAGCCATGCTCACACAGAACTCTCATTGGCTATCTCCATATTGACAGGTGAGACTCCACCCCTACAGTCTTAATCAAATTGGCATCAGAGTACTTGACTGCCACACACTCATATGTGTATAAGGAAGAGTTTTATATGTAAGAGCAATTGAATATTGAGAAAACATCTCAGTCCAGTCCAGATCAAGTCCATAAGTCCGATATTAGGCCATAAGTCTGATACCAATTTATAAATTCCTCTTCAGATTCACAAAACACATGCAATGATGCTGAATATAGGAAGATCACAGGCCAATGGGTGGGAAGTCTTGTAGATCCAGTGGCGTTGTAAGCATATCAGCACTGGCGGGGGTCTCCACTGGGGAGTAAGCGTGTGTCCCACCTTAAGTGAACTGTTTATCTCTTTTGCGCCTCCAAGTGAGGTCATCAAACTTCAACCTGATTGCTAGGCTAAATTCCACCCCTTCACTCTTTTTTTTTTTGCATTCATTCCTCTAGTGGGAATAGGAAGCCCAGCCTTGCTCCTGGAGAGCTGCTGCTGGATTTGAACCATCAACCCTGTGGGCACACAACCACTGTGTCACTATGGCTCAACTACACCCCTTCACTCTTAATCATCTCAAACTGACAATGGATTATATAACTACCACATCTATCTTGGATTTCATGCATTGTACACATAATCCTAATTGTACACACAAACATATGCAGGTCTAACAGGATTCATGAGGTAAAACTAAGACCATAACAATAAGGGGAGGAAATATTGAAGAATTAGAGGATAATTATGTGTTTCAACAGTGCTATCCTGCACCGTGGATATATATTCCTTCTGTGTGACCCTTCTATGAGAGACTGCCCCATTATCTTTTTGTTTGTTTGTTTGTTTTTTGGGCATCATTGCCCTCTGGTGCTGGGAGTAGGAGGCCCAGCCTTTGTTCCTGTGGGGCCACTGCTGGAATTGAACCTCCATCCCAGTGGGCCGACCTCCATCCCAGTGGGCCGCAGTCCTGCGCACAACCACTACGCCACCAGGGCTCAGCCCTAATTACATCCTAATAGTAAGAAATTTTAAAACTGGAAAATTCTCCAACAGAAAATCCCAGGGAGAAAACAGAAAACAGAAAACTACAATGAATAGAAAAAAGAGAGACTGTTCAGGAAGATAGGCTATGTCCGTGCAGGTCACACATAGCAAGGCTGTGTTGTCACTGTTGTCAGTGACCATGGCATTGACCCCCGACTCATGGAAACTGCATAGTGGGATTGAACTGCTGTGACCCATCAGGTTTTTAAGTAACTAGTTTTCAGATTTCCAGACCTTTCTTCCTATTGTGTCTTAGTTTGAAACCTGTCCAGTACCCTAGCAATACAAAATTCTCCACTGAGACAGGTTGTGGACTGTAGGCATCTCACTCAGGGGTTTTGTCTAGGCATTGAACTCAACGTTTCTCTCCTGACCCGGGGCTGCCATCAGATTCTGGATGCATACCATCAGATTCTGGATGCACTACATGACTGTTTGGTACAGAGCAGCCAGCATGCTCGCCTGGCTTTTAACCCTTAAATGGGCCTTGATTGCTCGTAGAACACAATCAAACTCCTGAATGTGGTGTCTGGGGCCCTGCCATCTCTGAACCTGCTTTTCCCTCATTGCTCTTCTTCCTGCCACTCCCCCCCTCCGCCCACCCCTCCCTCCTCTGGCTGATTGTGGAGTCTCGAGTGGTCCATGTGCTCTTTCACAGGCATGTTGTCCTCTGCCTGGAATAATCTCTCTTCTGCAGCCTTCACATCACAATGACCAGCTAACTCCTCCTTTCCCTTCAGTTCTCAGCTTAGAAGTCAAGAAGAGGCTTTTTGAACGCCTACAGTTATAAAGGGTATTTTTGTCTCACTGCTTACCCCAGCAGCACCCTGCGGCCAGTGCCAGTGAGAAGTGGAGGAGGTTTTTGTTGAGTCCCTTAAATAGCTCAGTGGTTGGTTGGTGGGTTATTTAGTGGAGAACAATATAGGTCCCACTTGAATCACTTGCTTACATAAGGGCTAAAAGGAGCATCACTGATTATTCTAGAATCTATTCTAGACCAAGGGTGATGTGTGTGTTGTGTGCAGCACTTTTCACTTAGTCTCCGTGGCAGACTTTACCAATTCATCATGAGGTGGGTGTGTAATCTGAGATCTGTTAACCATCCTTGTTAAAGATTCAAAAGATTGGAGTGGAGGCCATGTTGGTCTGACCTTACTGGAAATACACCTTGAAAGTTGGGCTACCAAGCTTCATTCTGCTTCCTTTTCTTCTTTTTAAAAGAGGATTTGGGACTGGAGAACCAACTGAAGTCTCTCTGGTTAAAATAGCTTTATTACGCTAATAAATCTAGAGAGAGGAGAAAAGGGAAAGAGAATCTCCCATGTTAGTTAAACATTTTCCATTTGCACCGTTGGTTTGAATTCCCAGGAGAGCAGTAGCCTAGTTGATGGATTTTCCCCATAAAAAGGCCTTGGCGTTGGGCCACTGTAAAATTAAAATGAATTCAGATTCATTCATGCATGCAACTTTAATTTACAATTAAAATATTATGGTTACATATTCTAATAAGAATAATTAGATGTACCCAACTGAATCAACTCTTGTGTTTAATGAGACAGAACCCCGCTTGCAAATGAAAAGGCAGGTGGCCATGACAGGAAACACGTTTCGGACAGTGTCTTTTGCGGAGTCTGGCGTTTTTGTTCTTTTCTATTTCACTGTCCAGAATGAGTGTTATTTTTATTTTTTCCCCCGAATGAAGAACTCCTGACACAGCCAAACTGAAGTTCCCTTCTGTGAGGTGTGAAGAAGCAGTTTCTCCCCACTCGCCAGCTTATTTCCACGGAGTCCCACCTGGCCTCCAGAAAGCTCCTGGGTTTGGTCCTCAACCCAGAGCTCACTGGGCATCAATAGAATGGTTCCACCCTTTCCCTAGTGGTCTCTGGAGGATGCCGGAGGGTTTTACTAGACCACAGCTGGAGCCCACTCAGTGGCCCTCCGGAAGAGAGGCCCGGCAACCTGCTTCTTTAAAGTTGAAGCCCTGTGGAGCTGCTCTGACCTGTTCCCGTGCGCTGCCATGAGTCAGAGTCAACCTCCTGACAGGGGCTGATTGGCTTTTTGTTGTTGACTTACGAGTGGCTGCCAACTCCTTTAGTCTGTGTGTTTCTGAGGGAGTCAGGTGGGGTGGGACATCTCTGTTCTGCCATTCTGGACACACACATGCTCCCCAAAAGAAGAAAACAAACTTGCTGCTATAGAGGCTAATGGTGACTCAGGGACATCCCCCCGTCCACCCCTGTGGATTCTAGATGGTGACTGTTTATGGGAGTAGAAAACCCGGTCTTTCTCCCAAGGAACTGCTGGTGGCTTTGCCCTCCCGACCATGGGGATGAGCAGATCGCAGCCCAAGAGTAGCCGCCACACCACCAGGGGTTCTCTTGTTCTGGATCAGGATGACGGAATTCTGTCTTTGTGTTAAATCCCTTTCCAAATGTAATGACTTCCTCCTGAGTGCAACGCTAAGTCCCAGGCAGTGCCTGTCACCCTCGTGATAACAGTTCCCTGAGCTCCTTGGCAGGGGAACCCTGAGTAGCGCAGGCCCAAGCGAGCTCCCGACAGCTCCAGGTAGCATGTGGACATCACTGCAGGGGGGTGGGCAGGGGGGTAGGACCCTGCAGGGAGAGGTGTGGGGGATGTGTGGGAAACAAATATTTCTCCGAAGTCGTCTCCCCCCAAGATAAGCCAAACTTAGCTGCCTGCTACACATGACGAGTGACTGTACACTTGCAGGGCAACAGAAGTAGGTCAGGGGCTATTCTCCCTCAGGGTTATCAGCCATCCAGAGCAATCCGACTGTATAGTCCGCCCCATCCTAAGTAGGACCCACTCCCTTCGGATAAGGAGAGTCGTAGATTACCTCCTAGGAGCCCTGGGAGGTCAAGCCCACCCAAGGGTGATCAAGGTTAGGCTTCTATCATGAATCTGGGATCCGCCCTTCTTGTCACATGTATACCCGCATTCCTCCCTGTCCTATTACGTGTACACCCCTAGCTCATCCTCTCCCCGTTACACTTCTGCCTAAAGTACATGCCATTCCTGTGACACCTCAGAAGTAGATATAAACCTTGGATAGCAATAAATGGAAGCTCTCTGCCCACCCCGCCTCCCCCCCACCCGCCTTTCCATGCTGTGTGTGGACCTGGCTGTTGAGATGGCTGTCCGGGGGTTGAGCATGCTACCGTGAAATGTGTCTGACTCCATTATTTCTGTCTCTCACACTTTCTATGATTTTACTGTAATCTTTACTTGCTATCGCTGTACAGTTGTGCCTACAGACCCGTGATGGTGTGTTAGGGGCTGGTTCCTCTGACAGGGATGTGCTACCTCTGTTCCACATAATGCTTATGTTGAGAGGCGGTCACGTTCTGTGCTTCCTCTGGGAAAGCATGATTTTCACGTTCTCTGATTAGAACGGATGAGGCTGGAAACCACTGAATATCATTCAAGAATATCCCCACAGCCACAGCTTCCACCTGGTGTCCAGGAGCCTGGGGACCTGAAAGGAAGCAAGGAACACTCGCCTGCTCTCCCAAACCAAAATGTTGCTGCCTTGTTCTCTCCCATGCCTTCTCTCCTTTCTCCTCTCTTCTGATCCTTTGTCCCTGTTTTGGTTTTAATGCTTTGGTATGGGAAGTTTAAACACACATTGTGGCGGTCATGTGCTTATGTTAGTTTCATGATTGAGATGTAGGGGTGGAGTCTGGCCTGTTAACCTGGAGATAGCCATTGAGTAGCCAATGAGGCCGCCATGTGGGCATGGCTTTCTCCTGAGACTTCTGGGAAATCTTGAGATATTTCCCTCGTGAAGATGAGAAGCGATCTTCCCCAGTGGTTGGGAGTTAGTCTCAGAGATAAACGAACTATGGACAAGATGAGGTGGCAGCATCCAAGGAGCTGTAGGAGCCAGAGGAGAAGCCACGCAGTCTTACCCTGATGGAGCCAGACCTCTGAAGCTGGAGAAGCCACCTGCAGACCCCTGCCAGCGCTGAGTTGCCTCCCACCACTGGATGCTGTTGATGGACCCTGAGCCCTGGAAGCGAGGAGCCATGGGGAGACTCTGCACCCACTGGCCTGTGACTTCGTGAGTTGGAAGGAGACTTTATAGACTGATGAGCTAATGAGCTCATATAAGCATATGAGCTAATATCGGACTTAGGGCTTTGGACTGGACTGGGTTGGGATACTTTCTCAATGTCCCATTCCTCTTGTACATAGACCTGTCCCTTATATCCATATGCATGTCTATGACTTTGTTTCACTAGTCTACACGAACTAGTCTACCCGAACTGTCACACCCAACTCACAGCCACCTCATGCGGCTCAGTAGAACTGGACTCCATAGGACTTCCCAGTTTTGCTTCCGGGGTTCACTCTGGATTCCAGCGTCCAACCTTTCGGTGAGCCACCGAGCATGTTGTCTTATTACCTATTTATACCACTGGGACCTGAGTCTGGGAGAAAGAAGAGGCTTTCCACTCTCAGAAGCCCTCGGGGGCAGGTCTACCTTGGCCTGCTGGGCCACTAGGAGTCCGATGGCAGTGCGTTTGGTTTGATTTGTTTTAGTTCCCAAGTCAGTTTCCATAGTGATTAACTCAGGGGGACGCTTAGCCGTCTGCTCCCACTCTCTACCTCCCGTTTCCACCTGCTGCCATGCGCTAGGCTAGCATTTTGAAGCATTCTAGACATTGTATAATTTCATCTGTAAATATTACAGTATGTATCTAAAAAAAGATCTCTCTTAGACACAAGCCACATAACATCTTAAATAATTAACATAAATTCTTCATCTCATCAAATACTCAGTCGTTGTTCAACTTTCCCTGGCTGTTGTGAGAAGTAGATCTATTTATGCAGTGGGTTGGCTGAGTCATTGTCCAAATAAGGATCCCACGTTGCGTCTGGCTGATATGTTGCTCGAAGTCTTCTATCTTCCTTTCCCCACTTTTCAGTTTATTTGTTGGAGAAGCGGCATCTTCTGTCCTATCATGTGTTTTGCATGCTGCTTCTTGCCGATGGTGTCCATGCAGTGTAGTTTCACCCGGTAGTTCCTGTTGCAAAAGATCAGGCGTTTCTTCTGAGCTGCTCCAAATCCAGGTCACGGTATTTCCCTGGACTCCAGTGTCCGAACACTGGCTTGTGAGAAAGGCTGGCAGAACAAGACCCAGGGCACTTGTGACAAACACTGAAAGCACCCTGGACTGCCCGCAGGGCAAACACATCCGTCTTGCAGGAAGGACTTTCCAGAATGTTCCTTAGAAGCCAAGATGGTGAGACTTCCTCTCAGGGGCTTCATGCATGTTTTCAGGAAGGACCCATCCCTGAAAGAGGACACCATATTTGGTAATGGAATGAATTGGCACAGCAGTGGCAACCAGGGGCTCACACACAGCCACGGTCAGAGCAGTGTCTCATTGTGCTGCACCCAGGGCCACTGGTGTGTGTGTGTGTGTCACACCCGACAACAAGAAGATGTGTGTGGAGCAGGTTGTAAGACATGAACTATTGTGTCTAGCGGAATCTCATTCACAGTTGTTTATTTTGAATAAACAAAAGCTTTTTAAAAAATAAAGCAAACCACAGAGCAAGCCACGTCCGTGTAGTATGTCTTTTAGGTGATTTGCCATACCTGTGATAGGAAGGCCAGGAAAGTTCCTGGTAATATCCCTCCTGCCTTTCAAGGCTATTTGTAAAGAATGTTGTGAGTGCAATGGGCTGCATTTGAGTTATGAGTCTGATTATGATGGGTTTGTTAGTCTGGGATGACTAGAGAAAC
>PVJH01012836.1:0-62628 GCA_004026705.1 Nesogale talazaci | reverse complement strand
GACGAGGTGTGGCTACCCTTGCAAAGAGTCACAGCCCTTCCCTGTCCCAGCGAGGCGCTGTGCGTCGGGGACAGCTTGCTGGCGATGAGTGCCGCGGTTTTATTAGCATTGCTATTCCTCCTCCTCGGCCCTGTACTGCATTCACGATTTTTTCTTACTTACCTGTTTATTTTTAAATCCCCTTTCCAGCCATCTCTCTCATCTGCCTGCGCAACCCCAGGCCCTGGCGTGATGTCTCACTGAGTTTGTCAAGACACTCTCCCCTCCTGTTGTGTTCTTCTCCTACTCTCACACTGCCTGCCCTGTCCCTTCCTTCTCCCTCGCCCAGACATGGGGGGTATTGGGGGGGGGGGTGTCTTCTGACTGTCCGTGGTGCTGACCACCCAGCCAACGCCCGGAGACGTCGATGCGCCCGCTCCTCACGAGTGGGTGGTTATTTTTGCTAGCGTGTGCGTGCCGGCAGGCTGCTAGGTCCAACTCCTGCTAATGAGCCTCTCTCTCTCTCTCTCTCTCTCTCTCTCTCTCTCTTCTCTCTCTCTCTCTCAAGCCAGCTCCATCTAATTAGTTGAGCTTTTCCGTGCATCTGTGCCGCAGCGGAGGCGGCTTCACCAGGTGAACTCCAGGACCCTTCCAACTATAGACGGAGCGTGGTGCATGGTGCGGCGCAGGGGGGTACGGAGCGGGGCGGAGGCCTCCTTCTTGGCACGCTTCCTTGCTTGGAGGGCGCCCTCTCTCCTCCACCCCCCCTCGCCACCTCCCCTCCCTGTCACTCAGACGCCCTATCTTATGAGTCAGACCTGGGGTGGCGTGCAGCAGCACACACAGGCACAGCTTGTCCCGAATCAGCTTTCCAGGCAGGAAACCGGCGTCGGCTTATTTTAAGGACTGAGTCACCCCCCCCCCCCACCCCCCCAGTGCGTGGCGCGTTCACCGATGTGTTTGGGCAGATTCCGGCGAGGTGTGGGGCGGTCAGTTAGTGGGTGAGAGCCGTCTGAGCGTTGTGGGCTTCCAGGGGCCTGCCGCGGGGCCCCTCATTCCCCAGGGAGGAAGCTGCCACTTCACCTTGGGGAGCTGAGCCCATGCATGGCTCACGCTCACGCTGGTAGGTGCCGCCGAGTGGGCCCCGATTCAGAGCAACCTTTTCAGAAAACAGACTGGACCGCCGCCCCTCGGTCACCATCCTCCCCACCCCTGCCCATCGTGCCATCAACTCGTCCTGCCCAAGGGTCCTGCTCCCTCCCCTCAACCCTCTACTCGACCGATTTTGCAGTCGACCCTTCTCCGGAGAACATGTCCACGTGGGGTCTGTCCACGAGGAAAAGCCAGCCCCACCCTCCTCGCATCTGTGAAGCATCCCAGCTTCCTTTCTTCCTCAGGGACGGATGTGTTCATCCGTCCAGTTGTCCACATCATTATCCCGTGGTCTTCACCAGACTCTCATCCAAATGTCAGCCACCCGGGGAATCTGCCTTATGCGAGACAGGTCAAGGATACCATGGGTTGGCCAGGCACAGCCTCGAGTCCTCACAGTGGCAGGGGAAGTAGCAGGAGAAATAGCGTTCCTTGATTTTAGGGACATGTGTTTGCCCGATGCCCCATCCAAGTACCATCCGGGCTGTGTCGAGGGGTAGCTGTGGCTGGGCGGAGATGCTCTGCCCCACTCCATCTCCAGCACCCTGGGCCCCACTGGCTTCTGCTCCTGCGTGTCTGCCCCAGGAGTGATGGACAGACCTTACCTGGAAGAACAGTGCCAGAGACTGAATGTTCTCATCAGCACCCCTCGACCCACCAGTCGATACGTTGCTTCAGTGACGGGAGTCCGGGGTACGTCCTCCATTGGGCTTTAACATCATCTCCTTATCGATTAGTTGGTTTGTTTTTTTTTCACGACTTGGTCTGTTTTGGCTGTTCTGCAGCGGGATCCCCTGACAGGCTCAGTTTGCGCGGTGACTCTAGAGTCCTTTGATCGAGGTCTTCCCGGGGCTCTCGAGCACGGAGCGTGTCTGCCACGGCCCGTCCGCCTCCCACTGAGAGCAGCGGCGCTGGCACCTGGCAGGGGCCTTCCTTTAAGTGCCGACTCACGGCGTACCCCCTGGCAGTGGACAGAAGCACCGCCTGAGCCTGCCCCTTCCTCAGGACAGCTGTCAGGTGGGAGCCTCTGTCAGTCCATCCCCTCCAAGGGTTCCCCACCCCCAGCCCCCACTCTGGACTGTGCCCTCCTGATACCATGCCCCACATAGGTGAGATGGCGGCTCGAGCTGCATCTCTCTCATGAGCATTCTGGCCACCCTTGCTCGCCAACAGACAGGTTTGTTCTCCAGCAGTCCGTGACGGAGCCCGTATTCTTTGCCAGCGTGGCTGTTTATTTATTCCCTCTCCTTTTTCCTGGTTCTGTCTATCAGCTCTTCCCACTCTGTCTTCCTTGTCAGTCATCGCATCTCGGAGCGTTTGGACCTCCGTCCTCCCTCCGCCATCAGGCATCAGTCTGGTTCCTGGTGCCACACAGGGGGTGCTGGGTCAGGGGGAGTCAGACATCACCCGGGGCCATCCAGCAAACGAGCGGTGGAAACAAGACTGAAATGGGCACGTTCGGCCGTCAGCATCTGGCCACGGTTCTGGTCGCTGCTGCAGGCTGGGTTCCTCAGATGCCCAGCTAACTGCTGGGTCGCAGATTGCAGCCTCTCGTCGATGATTCACTCACCTTGCCTTTTCCGAAAGGCCAGTGCCGAATTATTCTCCTTCCATCACGGAAGGAACCTGCCTGCCTTGCTAAGCTCTGGGCAGCATCTAACTGCTATTTATAAAAAGAACCCTCGGCCAACTTGATAAGCCAGAAGGGTACCTCATTACAGCTTCCATTTGCGTTTCTGTGATTTTTTAACAAGTCAGTACCAGGTATTAGGAGGTGGTTCTATCTTATTTTGACACGGTCTCGACTAGAGTTGATCTTGAGTCACAGCTGTCCAAATAAGCAGTGGATTTTGTTAGAGTCTGTGGTCCTGGTTCAAGTGCGTGGCTGGGGAGGGGAAGGTCTGAGGTGCAGGAGAAAGAAGGAGAGACAGAGGCTTCCAGAAAGATCTCAGCCTTGCACAGTCCCTCCCAGGGGGCCCCGTCTGACTTCTAGGGACCCTCATGGACAGAGAAAAGCTGTTCTGGCGAGTTTCTAAGCTTGTCAGGCTTCATGGTGATTGTACATGCCACTGACCACGGGACGTTGTGGCACCGACCACAGGGCCACGTGTGGACCTGGCTGTGTTTGATCCTCTGCTCTGCTTCCCTCTTCTTGACCCTGCCTCAACCGTTGCTCCCTCTCCTCGTGATCCGTGCTTCCAGAAGGCGTGCCCGAAGGCTCCGGCCATCCTTGTTTCTCAGGCAGATTCCAATCCTCTTTCTTCCCGATTTGTTCTGCCAAGAACCAAACCAGGGCCACCTGGCCTCTCTGTGGTCCAGTGGAGCAGAGTCCAGTGTGTCAGTCCGGGTAGACTCGAGAAGCACGCATCTCAGCACTGGCAGGAGTCTCCACGTGGCTTCCCCGGCCCCAGAGGTCTGGTCCCATCAGGGTAAGCCCTTGCGGCTTCTCCTTTGACTCTTCCAGTCTCCAGGAATCAGGATCGATCAGCATGCTGTCATCTCATCTTGTCAGTAGTTGATCTCCAAGGAACGGCGTCAAGTCCCTCTGCTCCAATTGGGAAATACCGCGAGACTTCCCAGAATTCTCAGGAGAAAGCCATGCCCACACACAGGCCTTATTGACTCTCTCCAGATTGACAGGCTGGACTCCACCCCTACACTCCCAGTCATGAAGTTGACATCAAGTACATGACCGCCACATCCAGCGACTGACTCCCCAGGGCTTTCAGGACTGTAAGTCTTCACCAGATCTTAGCCAAAAGGCCGAGAAGTGATTGGAAAGTCTTGGTGGGAGCAGAGAGCCTCATCTTCCTCCCGAGGAGAAGCTGGAGGGTGTGAACCGCCGAACTTTCGGAGGGCAGCCCCAGGCACCCCCTCTGGTGCCACCGAGGCTCCCCGTTGTTCTGGCAGAGGCGTGTACCCAGTTCTCTCCCACGGGGTTTCTTCTCTGACTCCCAGATTCTCAGTGATCTGTGGACCGGTTGGGAGGACCTTCGCACAGGGCTCAGGCTGAGGGAAGAGTGCGTTCACTTCGTCAGTGCCATGATTGGGGATTGATTTTCTGTCTCGTTCCCGGTTTGCCCTATCGCACCAGCATAGTTTGTCTCGTCTCTGGTAAACAGTGCAAAATGCAGTCGATAAAGTCATTATAGCTTCTGAAGAACCATTGTTGGATGGCCCACACCCTACTCGTGGCACCTCCTCCTGTTCCTTGGCTTTTAGAAACCAGGGGGTGCTGAGGGATGGTTTTAATTGAAGGTGTTTGTTTTGTGTTAAGCAATCACTCAGATTCACTGTTTCGACAGATGGCAATTTGATCACTATCCCATTTGGCTTTTATAAGATTGAGGAGCGCATGCACCCAGCTGGGGGAGGTGGGGGGCTGGCTCTCCTCCCCTCTCGGTGGGAGACAATTCTAGCCCACGTCTACCCTGACTCGGGCCTCGGCTAGTCATGAGCAGAATGCCCGTTTCACGAGCACAGGCACCTCGTCTGCCTTGTTCAGGGTGGTACCCTGGGGGGGGCGGGACCAGAGTCACATGGGCCCCCAACAGCTGGGTTCCCATGCCTGCGGCGGGCCTGGTGGTTGGTGGTGGTGGTGGTGGTGGTGGTGGTGAGGAGGAGGGGCAGTCCCTGTTATAACTCCTTTCTGTGTTGTAACTCACCCGGGGCTGTACATGCAGGGGCCTCGTCAGGAATGGAAGGGCCTGGCTGGGTCTCACCTCACCTGCCACGCCGCCCCCTTCCTACCATGTAGGTTACTGCCCCGCGCTCACCTGAGACTGACACCGCATCCCCTGCTGTCACACCTGCAGGCAGACCTGGGCTCCCCGGGGGAGGGGGGAGCGGGGGTCTCCAGAGCACCACAGTCCAGCGAGTGTCTCGGTCTGTCGAGCCACTGGGATTTGTGTGTCGTCGTCTTGTCTCTCCGCACCTGTCGAAGTGATGTGGGCCCTAGGCTGTGGGCTGACTGCCAGTTCATTGAGTGTGCGGGACCACGACGAACAAGCGTGACATGGTGTGAGGATGACGCACTGGGCACCCCTGCTGTCCGGCACGGGACCTTGGCAGACCTGCTGGCCCGCAGGACGAGTGGAGAACGGCCTGGATTAAAAGCCTCCGTCTCTGGCAGTCGGTGATACCATCGGGTGATACCATGCAGAGACTGCCCAGGGAGAACCACGCTTGGTCCCATGCAAACAAAGGCGAAGTCCTCAAAGTAAGCCGAGTCCCCAAACTCAGTGCATCATCCGCTCCCTCTCTCTGTTTTTCTCTCCCTCACAAAGAGGAGGTCAGGAGAGCAACACAACACGTTGACTTGAGAAAGGAAGGCCAACTCTCACTTTTCAAGACGCAGTGATTGTTTTACTCAAACCCGGCGAAAGCCTTGCACCCAGTTAGTCCTTCATGGCCTGTTCATACACCGACTTCGGATAGTCTCAGAACTCCCTCCACTGAGCAAGCTCCCCTCCCCAAGCTCACTGCCAGTGAGTCAGTTCTGACCCCCGGGGACCCTACGTGGGCTTTCTGAAGCCAGCAATCTTTCCAGGAGCAGACAGCCCCAGGTTTCTCCCAGGCAGCAGCAGGCGGGTTTGAACCACCAGCCTTGTGGAGAGCAGTCCAACGTTTAGCCGCACCTCGGGACTCCTTAAGCCCCCCACAGGCACAGTGAAACCCACGAAGTGAAGTGGGTAATTGAGAATGGCATGGAGTCGAATCAAGTGTGATCACATCCCCCCTTCCGCGACTCCCTGGAGCTTCTGTCTGTGCTTGCCGACCTGTACACGGCCGGGCTTGTGACTTTCACAGTGGGGTGAGAGCCACCCACCAAGGGTTTGGATGCCTATGACCTCCCACTTGTTCTTAGTCCAGATCTACCAAGGGTGAGGTCCATGTTCACCAGGGAAGTAACTCATGAACAGTCAAAGCCCTCCCTGTTTGCAGGATGGAAACCAGCTACCCAAAAGAGCCCCTGCAGTCTCAGTAAACACGGCAGACCCTGGTTAGAACTCAGCTGTCATGGTGGTGACGGACTCACCGAGCCTGGGGGGCAGGCAGAGCAAAACTTCCTCCCAGGATGCCCAGGCTTCCTTCTTGATGGAGGCCGACCACCAGGCCTGTCTCCCTCTGAGCCACTGCCAACACCAGGGCCCCTCGCTACCATCCCCAAACAGGCACACTTGGCCCACATGCAGCGCACATCGGACATAGGGCACTGAATTGATGCACCCCTTGGGGGGACAGCCTGGTTTTTCTGGGATCCTCACCCCCATGCTCCCTGTCTCCCGTCCTGTGTCTGAGCAGCTCGTGGGTGCCCTGTGGATTCCACAAGTGTGAGAGGAGCCGGCCGCCAGTCTTCTAACCTGAAAGAGCTGCTTGGGTTTTCAGTGGGATTGCACTGAGTCTGTAGATCCATGCTACAGGCCGAGTTCTCCAATCCACTAACACCCTGGGCTTATCCATGAGTTTCCATCTTTAATGCCCCTTAGTGCTTTACTGTTGCGTGTGGCATCTCTTTCACTAGCCACGTTTTCTTGAAAGATAGGTATTTTTAATGCAGTTGTATATGAATTTTCATTTTCTTGTTTATTGTTGATAATAAAACCATTATCTCTATCTATCTACATATATATGTGTGTGTGTGTGTGTATATATATATATATATATATATATATATATATATATATATTTAGGCCACTGGGGGTTTCTCTGAGCACCAGTCTTGATCTAGAAAGAATTCTTAATATTTTACTTCACCAAATCATTAGCTCTGAATTATTTATCGGAGAGTCACCCTGTCATTAAATCCCTTTCCACGCCTGGGCCATACGCCCAGTCTCTCTCTCATACACCTCCTCTCACTGTTGTATTTCTGGTCTTTATTATCCCATTTATCCATGACCAGACTCTTCCTTGTGGGGGGTTGAAAATAAGTCTGCATGGGCTGAGTCCCGGACTGCGGCCCACTGAGACGGAGGTTCAATTCCAGCAGTGGGGCTGGGCCTTCTACTCCCACCGCCGGAGAGCAGTGATGCCCCCCTCCCCCCAAAAAAAATAAGTCTGCGTGACGGGGAGGGAAGTCCACTATATCATCATGTCTTTTTAACATGTCACAGTGAAGACTAACAGTACGAGGGGGTTTTTGATACCGAGTGTCACGGATCCAAGGCCCTCTCATTGGGACAGAATCCTGATGTGTGTGTGTTCATAGTACTGAGTGTGTTTAGCTACATATATATGCATTTTTGTGGTGGATGTTGACCTGCACATATATCTTGCTGCCATTGAGTTGATTTCCACTTAGAACAACCTGAAAGGATGGACATGAACTGCCCCTGTGGGTGCCCAAGGTCCGTCCTTAAGGGAGACAATGGCCTGTCTTTCTCCCACAGGGCGGTGGGTGGCTTTGAACTGCTGACCTGAAGTTAGCAGCTCTGTGTGTGACCCGGAGGCCACCAGGGCTCCTTCCATGTGTACTTGTATAATGATTTCCAGATCTGTTTGTTTGCATGTATTTAATTAAACATGAGTTCATCTAATGTGTAATAGATACATATGAGGGGGTAACCCCTTCTCTCCCTCAAATGAATTTTTTCCCCAAAACTATGTATTAAATTTTTTTTAAAACCACCTTATCACCTTCAAAGGACTCTTCATGACACTTAATACAGTTGTCAAATCTGCAATTCCATTCTTGGAAACATTTTTTAAACTCATCTGTTTGGATGGCCGACAGTACCTCCCTTGGTTTTTTGCTTCACTTCTTCTACGTCCTCAAATCGCTGTCCTTTCATGTCCCTCTGCATTCACAGAAACAAAAAGAAGTCACAGGAAGCAAGGTCAGATGCATAGGACAAGAGAGGCAGGCTATTTTTTGCCCAGAATTGGCGCACTGAGATGGCTTTGTGAGTGGGTGCATTGCCCTGGTGGCAAAGCCAGTCCCTGCCTGCCACAGATCAGACCTTTTTGGTTATTCGTACACTGTGTTATGTAATCTTTTCAGAACCTCTAAAGAGAATGTTTGACGAACAGTCTGACCTGGGGGAACAAACTCCAAACCACTACAAGCCGACGTTTTTGTTCAGGAAGCTGATAGATGTCCTGAATGAGGCTTGTCGTCAATGGACATTTCACCTCTTTTGAAACGAGAAAACCACTCGTACCCTTGAGTTTTTCCCACAATGCTGTCCTTGGAAGCTGTGTTCAACATCACATCAGTTTCTGCAGCATTTTCTCAGAGCAGGAACCAAAATTTCACAGCCACACGCTCTTCTCTTAAATTGACCATCACTGAAAGGGGGGTTTGAGTGAAACCGCTTTTATGAAAACATTCCCTGTGACCAGAGAGAACCTTCCCAGGGAACACCACTGGGTGCACTCACTCAGAGCGAGTCGCTCGGTGCTCGCTTAGCTGGGGAAAACGCACATCGCAAAAGCTCTACTCTGCCCTGCGTAATCTTCGTGTCCTGGGGTCCCCCCTCCTATCTAACGAAACGTGAGTTCATCTTGGGGTCCCTGGCTCTTAGGGTCTGTGGCTTTATGGACAGTGTACACAGATAGGTATGTGTGTGGGAGAGGGTGCACGGGGGGGTGTGCATTGCTTTGCTGAGTCCTGGCTACTGAAGAGATGCCGAAGCAGTGACCCGCCATCGGCTAGCATAGATGGCGCTCTGATCTCAGTTTCTCAATACCAGTCCCCTAAGAGGCACTGAGGCTCCTTCGAGAAATGGCGGGCCCCCAGCACCTTGTTCCAACCAGAAAAATGAGAAAGCTGCAACCCGCCTGGGGACATCAGCAAGCAGAGGGACACGAGTCAGGCCAAAGGGGTCCCCCGCTGCCCCGTCTACCAGGTAGGTCAGTCGAAGAGTGAAGAGGCAGTAGAGGAGCAAGGTGCTAAAGAGGTTAAAAGTGTGACCTGTGTGTGATCGAGAGTAGCGGAAGGCATCGGTCAAGCAGTAGTGGGTGAGAATTTCCTAAAGCTTGACACGTCAGGAGTACTTCTAAAAAGTGGGTACTGCTGCTTAAAAAGAGCCCCGGTAAGCCGGCGTGCCTGCTGCCGTCCCAATAGACCTTGTGGAAGGTACGCCACGGAGAGTAGCCTCAGGAGGCTGCAGGAGCACAGCCTCCAATGCCGCACCCAGTGCCCAGCGAGAATGCTGCCGACCAACAAGCGAATGAAAGAGGAACCAGTATGATTTCGGGGAGACATAACACTTCCTTCAGAAGAGGCTCCTGCGAAGCAGAATCACACAAGTTTGGCGAAGCATAAAAAGACCAGCAAGGCCCGGTGCCATCGAAGAGGGGCAGTAACTGAGGACCCCGTTGGTACAACCACTTTGGAAAACTGCCGGGCCTGACACCGTCAGGGTCACTGTGTCCCTGCCCTATAGCTCAGCTTCCCCACTCTGAGAAAGGTCTGTCCTGAATGCATCCAGAGCGAGCCCTGGTGGCTGGGTAGGTGGTCTGCAGGACTGCTGACTGTAAGGTCGGTGGTCGCTCACCAGCTTCACAGGAGAAAGATGAGGTACTCTACTTCTGTCAAGACTGAGAGTTTGGGAGACTCTGCAACAGGTCTCTGCCCGGTCGGGCTGCTGCGGTCAGAGCCCACTTGACGGCAGCGGGTGTTATGCATCGAGAGACAATTATTCTCTGAGGAGTCCCCCACCCCCCATATAAACATCTTCACTCATCATATTTTTAGTCCCTGGAGTATCTACAGCCGTGTGGATGAATCTCAGAAACATCAAATCCATGAGAAAGCCCGACATAAAAGAAAACGTGTCGTTGTGCCATTTCTAGGTAGTTTTCCGAAGCAGGCACTAACTCGGCCCCCGTGTTCTACAAGAGAGACCTACGGTGGAGAACTGGAGGAGTGAAAATGGACAGAGTAGATAGAACACGTTTATACATTAATTAAAGGATTGATAAGAAATCAGAGTTGCAGGGTGCAAGGCAAACTACAAGCCTCACTTTTTTTTTTTTTTGAGACTCACTTTTATTTTTTTTAAGACTCACTTTTATTGTGGTCTGCTAACAGCAAACCATAACGAGGGCAAACAAAACACGTATTCAATGTCTGGCGCAGGACAGGAGACACCCAGGGAGACCAGCCAGCCAATCCCCTGTCACAGCATGGATTCTGTGCACACAGCGTTAAGTGGTAGCAGCCCCACCAACACCATGATGCCATTTCTAGAAATTTCAAAAACCGGCCAAGAAGCACGACTATCACGTTTAAGTCAGGGCAGTTGGTGTCTTTGGGCCGGTGGGGCCAGAGTATGGGAATTCGCCCTGTACCTTTCCTTTGGAGCATTTTAATCCTCAGTTTTCCAAGGTCTTGTAAAGTGAGAGATGGACCGGGCTGGGATGGCTGAGCTCTATCACTCAGGCAATTTCCCGGACAGCCCCAGGCCTCCGCTTCCTCAAGCGAAGGCAGCAATCATCTCCGGTTTGTGAGATTTGTCATTAGGCCAGCCCCTTCCGAGCACTGGCCTCTTTGCAGAGGTGTAAAGCATAGTTCTAGCAGCTGGCGCACAGCGGGCACTGACCACCGGCCAGTCCCGGCTGTGGCTTTCATGGCCGGTTCTCCTGCCAGGTCATTCGCTCAGGGGAATCTGGACATTTCAGGGGAATCTGGACATCTCTCCGGAGCGACATTGTGCTTCTGTGTCGAACCCGCCCCTCAGAGAGTCAAGGTTTAGTTCCATCTTTGACAAGCTTGTCTTCTTCACCGTCTGTGCTGTTCCCTAGCTCAGGTACCGGGCATCTTAGAGGTGTCGTTTATAGCAGCAAGTGGAGTTTCCTCTGCCTCGTGTTCTGTGGTTTGCCATCGCTGGCGTGTAACAGCTCGTCCATGGCACACCTTGTGCCGCCAGGCCTGGTTCTGAATGCTACATGAATGAACACGGGAGTTCACGCATGTGCTCCTTCGTACAAGCTTCTGAAGTGGGCCTTCCTCTTCGCCCCATTTGCACAGGTGGAACCCGAGAAGAGAGAGAGAGGCCGTACCTCGTGCATGGTCTAGGGCCCGGGCATGGGGTGGGCCTGCATCGGCTGCTCACAGCCGTAGCCTTGGGGGTCCCACCCGTCTCTGGTAGTCTTCTGAGTTTCTTTCCGCCTCACTCCCACTTTATCCAGGACTTTGTAATGTGACCCCTCTCAGAGTGGCGGTTGGTTAGGTGTGGCCGGGCACCATCTAGCTCCTCTGGTCTCTGGGTCATGGAGACTGACCCTGGCATGGGACGTCGACGTTTCCATGCCCCTCACTTGTCTTCACTCTTTCCTCCAGGCAGGGAAGGGGTCAGCAGCTCAGAGACGTGTGTCCAGGACATTATAAGACCAGGCAGCTTTGGAAGAAGGTGTCTAATTTAGGTCCGACGTAGAAATGGACAAGAATTCAAGCAGACACTGGCTTGGCCAGTAGGCACATGAGACGTTTCAAAGCACTTGTCCCAACAGCTGGCACTCAGGGCCGTGACCTTTCAGAAGGAGATGTCCAGGCTTGTCTTCTGGTGCCCTCCTGAGTGAGTTCAAGCTCTCCACCTTTTGATTCACTACCAGTTCAACCTGTGGCCATTTGCCCCATCCAGGCGAGCCCTGAAGCCCCACGGCTCTGCACCACAGCAACTGTGTATCTGTCGATGTGTCTTTAGAGCAGCGGTTCTCTACCTGTGGGTCTCGACCCTTTTTGGGGGTGTGTGTGTGTGTCCAGTGACCCTTTCACAGGGGCCGCCGGGTTTATAACAGTAGCAAAAGGACAGTGATGAAGTAGCAGGGAACATAGTTTTATAGTTGGTGGGGGAGTCACCACCACGCGAGGAATTGTGTGAAAGGCTCATGGCATGAGGAAGGTTGACACCCACTGTTGTCAAGGAACAGACAGTCTTGCTTGAAACCATTCCTCACCCAGGGTGCCCCAGGGCTCCTTATCATTGGTCATCCCACAAGCACAACAAAATTTTACTGCCACCACATTGATTCCGATGCACAGTGACCCTGTGGGATCGAGCAGCACCACCCGTGAGTCTTTGAGGCCATCCATCTGTACAGAAGCAGAAAGCCTGTCTTCCTCCCGAGGAGCGGTGGGTGGTTTTGAACTGCTGACCCGGTGGTTGGCAGCCCAACGTGTCACCCAATGTGCTACCAGGGCCCCTTCAGAGGAACAGAAACCCAGACCACAAGAGACACTGCTTCATACGCTATAAGGGGTTCAGAGGAGCCCGGTGGCGTAGGGGTGTAACTGAAAAGCTAGCAGTTCAAAACCACCAGCTGCTGCTCTGTGGGAGAAAGATTCCATTCAGAGCTGCAGGCTTGGAGACCCACGGGGATTTCTGCCCTGTCCGCAGGGCTGCCCTGAGCAGAATCGACTCGAGGCGCTGCATGTGCTTTCTGGGGGTTTGGTTTCCAATCAGGGGTTCATGGCTGTGACCTTTCTGGAGATCACCCCGTCATTCTTCTGACACACCTGCGGGGTTTGATCTGCCACCCTCTAGGCCAGCCCCTCACTTGGCCAACCAAGAAGACATACAGTAGGAGCTGTGGGGAGGAGCTGGAGGTGCACAGTACAAACCACTTCTCAGCGCCCGGGCACTTCATCCCAGGATCATAGGCCCTGAGCTTGACAAACCACTGAATCCTGCTTCTCTCTGTGCTCAGAATTTTAGGGATGTGTTTTGTCCTTGATGCTTAATTTTTAAAGATGATATAAAACATTTCCTTCGCTCCAAAGGTGAAAGAAGCAGTCTGGAAACCATTACCAAACCTCAGTTCTCTCTCCCCCCCACCCCTTCCTAACCTCTCTTGCCTCTTGCCCCACTGGAGTTTGTCTTCCCGCTCTCCTTGTCGGTGGCTGAGTGGCACTCGGCTCTGTGTCTGCACCACAGTGCTTCCCTCTAGCCCTCTATTTATAGACCCTGCGATCTGTTTCCCGATGATAATTTCATCACTCACTTCTCTGTTGTTGGAAGTTGGGGATATTAGTTCCTGCAGCATAACAATATCCGCATGGATTCAGGGGTGTCACCGGCGCACGGTGATTATCCTGCGGGTCCTGTGGCGAGGGCGTCTGGGCACCCTCCATGCAGCGGGGCCCTCTGCTCAGGCTCCCACGAGGTCTTGTCCAGAGCTGGGGTTTCAACTCAACCAGCCTCAGCCCCCTTCCAAACTCTCTTGGGTCGGGGCGAATTCACACCCCTGGGGCTGCCGGGCAGGGACGTTGTTGTCTGGCTGGTGGTAGCTGCCCTTGGGGCTGAAAGATCACCTTCTGTTCCTTGCTGCAGATCGTCCACTTTTTAAGTAGCTGAGAGCTGCGTGAAGGGTCGCAGAGCAGACCAGCCGCTTCCTGTTCCTCGGGTTCCACATTCCGTCTCCATGCATCCATCACACCATCCCCTCCTCTCCCCTCCACGTGCCAGCACTTACCATGTCTTCTCTGCCTCCCATTTCTCTTCCTCCTCCTTTCCCGACCCTCTGACCTTTGTCCTTGAGCAAGGGCTGCCCCTTGGCTTGTCCATGGCTGATGATTCTCATCCCAGGGGAGCTCAGTTCCAGACTTGAAGGCTGACTCAGAGCTGGGGGGTTCCACCCTGTCCCGCCAGGAAGCCTGGCCTCTTGTGATTGGGGATGGGTGAGGGGGTGGCGGAGGTTATTGCACATTTTCTCTTCTTTTATCCAGGACCCTATAATGGGATTGTTTTCAGAGCAGTTGATCTACGGTGGCCGGGCACCATCTAATTCTTTTGATCCCAGGGTTGTACAGACAGGTGTTCGCAGGAGATACCCCTGAGTCCATAGGACACCTGGCTTCCATGTGCCTCTCCATCCTCACCACTCTTCTCCCTCCTGGACGGGGAGAGACCGAGACGTGCACCCTAGACGGCTGCTCCCCAGTGAGCACTTGCCAGACTGGCACAGGGGCCTTTGTGAACCGGGTCACGTCACCTGACCCACGTGTTCCCTGAGCTCAGCCCGCCGTGTGACTGTAAGCCTGTTTAGGGCACCTTCTGTGCCTTGAACCCCCTTCTGTGGGTTCCAGGAAGTCGTCCTGGGCCCTGCCCTCACCCAAGGAGAGGAGATTGTGCCTTAGCCTTTTGACTGTCATTAGTCTTGTTGTCTGGACATGTGAAAACAAGTCTTTGCCATTCCAATCCTTTGTTTGGTGGTGGTGGGGTGTTGCTGGAGGGGACCTGCAAAATCATAAGTTATCAACACTTGGGGGCTTGGGCAACTACTGCCTCCTTGCTTCGTAGAAAGCCAGCCACTTTCCGGGAGGAATTTGACAGACACAGGGCGACCTTGAGAGCTCGTGAACCTACTTTCCTGCCAGTAAGAAATGACAAGAGATTGTCACATGATGAGAGAGCAGGGGTGAGGACAGGGTCTCCTGAAACCCTCGTCATTAGTTCCTGCGAGCCTGAAGGTTGCAAGAGCTCATTTTCTTCCTTTTTGGGTGTGTGTGCTCTCTCTCGCGCGCGTGCTTAGGCTGACAGCTTACAGAGTGTCCGTGACACATCCGTCTGACATTCAAGAATTCATACCGGTTTTGTTTCTTTGTGAATTAATTTTCCACCGCCAACATCCAACTCAGTCCATTTGCTGTCCTTAGCAAATCCAGTCAAGGGTGGATTGTCAAGGAAGTTTGTCTAACGCCCAGCTTTAGAGATTGCGAGGGAGAGAAGAAGCACACGGCCATCCATGTCCTCCCCAAGTCTAGGAAAATTGTATTGCACACTCGGTTTCCCTTCAAGTTCTGTTCATCCACAAAAGTGTGACTTCGGCCTCGGAGAGCCGGGGGCTGGCTGGCTGGGTGCTGCCCCGGCGGGGTCTGCTGTGGGTGGGGAAGGTTAGGGGGGGGCTGGCTGGCGACACCCACCTCTCGAGATGCAGACAAAGCGGTCTCTCCCTTTTCTCCAGCCACAGCGCACGGTGTACCGGCTGACGCTGGTGAAAGCCTGGAACGTGGACGAGCTCCAGGCCTACGCAGAGCTGGTGTCCCTGGGGAACCCCGACTTCATTGAAGTGAAGGTACGTTCTGTTGGCAACCGAGGAGCCACGGTCTCCTAAGTCGGAAGTACGGCCGTGGTGTTGCTCTCTCTGGAGACCCTGCCGCTGTCCCAGACATTTGGGGACGAGCAGGGAAGGCGTGGAGTCCCTGTTCTCCCGCCTGCCCACTTCCCGATCTTCGCTTCCCATTGTGGATGAGCCTGGGGGGTGGGGGGGCGTGGAGGTGGAAACACCTCCCTGGGTTTCTGTTCTCCCGACAGACCTGGCTGTTGCTGGCCTGGAGATTGAGCGGGGAGGGGGGAGGCACGGGCTCAGCTCCAGAGGTGAAGGGGTCGAAGAGCCTTAGGCTTGGGGTGTGTCTAGCCTGTAAGCAGGGTCGCAAGACTGTGACTTTTGAGTTTGTCTCCACACGATGTTCTCTATCTCTATCTAGGACCTTCGGGTCGGATTAAGTGCTTGCTCTTAATGACACTTCTGCTTTGTGTGCTGGGAAAGGGCTTTAAGCTGGGGAAGGACGTGATCTGATTGATGATTATAAGAGGTCGCGCCCCGGCTGTGTCTGCAGGAGTCCTGGAGGGCTGGGGCGGAAGCCGGGGACCAATTTGGAAGCCAGAGCTGGAGGGGCACTCGCATCAGGGGGAGCCAACGGGGCGGTGCGTGGGACGTGGGGCCCAGAGTACCATCCTCGTTGCAGAATAGAGGTGCGGTGGATTTTAAAGCCCCAGGAATCAAGAATGGCTGCAGGGTTTTGGCTTAAGCCGTGGTGTGGTGGGTGGACGGGGCAGTTGACTGGGATGGGGACCACGAGGGGCTGAGGTTGGAAAGCTGCTTCACGAGCCCTCTGTGGACCACCTGCTTTGAGAAGAGTGGGTCCAAGTAGCAGGTGGGGGACACAAGCTGGCGTTCCCGGGGCGGGATGACTAGAAGCGGGGACTGGGAGGCCATCGGCACGAGCGAGTGGTAGGCCGGTGAAGTTGGAGCAGATGAAGGGGCAGCCAAGAACCCCCACGTCCCCCTGTCCCGACATGGTGGGGGGAAGTGGTGGAGAACTCATTCTCTGGGGCAGTTGGCCCCGCTGTGGGCGGACAGTGTGTAGGAAGCACCCCAGGGGCCCTGGATGTTGCCAACCAGAGGCGGCTTCAGAGGTTTGCTGCGGCCTTTTCGAGGGGCCCTGGTGGCACGAGGAGGCCCGGAAGATGACATTCTGGAGCCCCTGCCTGGCCATCCTCCTCCTACCCTGTGGGGTCCCTGTCAGTCTGTGCTGACCTTGCTGCGTGACTGTTCTCAGAAAGAAGTATTGCTCTCGGGAAGCGGAGGAGCAGCTGACCAGGTGGGAGAAAGAAGCTGCTTTCTTTGAAAGGGCCCTTCATTTCCAGAGCCCTGCTGATGCCGAGACACGACCACCTGGGCAGGTGTGTGCCGCCCGCTGGTCCAGGAGAGCTGCCCGACTTTCGGGCGGCCGGCCCCTCATTTCACACGTGGCCTCTGACCAGTGTTGCCTAGAGTCGCTTGCTGCAGCCAAGCCTGTCTGCTAGCAGCAGGCCTGGCCAGAGCATGGAAAGAGAAGCCGGCAGGAGCCCCCCGAAACACCACCGCCTAGGAGCCCCCCAGGGCCACACTGCTCAGTCCCGTCTGGTCGTCCAGAATTAGAAATCAACCCTGTAGCCAGTTCACAAAGTCACCTTTCAAATTTCCCTCTCTTTGTGGTTTTTTGGGTTCTTCTATAGTTAAGGTATTTTATAATTGGCAAGGGAAAGAAAACCCCCTGAAGGCTGTTTCTCAAGAGGACCACTTTTGAGACAGGGCCGTGTTCCCCCAGGAGTCTGTTCCCGTGGTGATGGATGGTTTCGGCTCCACCCCCCCACCCCCACCCCCCGTGACTGTGTAGTCTGGCCCTGCAGGGCTCCCCAGGCTGTGATCGAAAGCCACGGCGGGGGTTTGATCCGCAGCCTCCCTGTGAGCAGCTGCATGGCAATGCCCCTGCCGCGCCTGACACTGACCGTCCTCCCGGAAGATACAGTCCAGCCCCCTGGCTGTGGCTGAGCTGGGACGCCACACAGTCTGTTTCACACCCAGTCCCCCGTCTGTCCCTTGCCGGGAGCACCTGTGTCCTCATCAGCGCCCCCAGGCGGCCGTGAGAACAGCTCGGGACCGGACAGCGTCTTGTTCTGTTGTGCCTCGGCTGGCTTGATGGCCCCCGTCAACCACAAGCCCCCGTCCCTGAGTGCGGGCTCTCTCCCCACCCTGCCCCCGTCCTCTCAGTCTCCCGTCTCCTGCCCCGCCCGCCCGCCGCCGCCGCCGCCCACACGTTCTCTGCTCACCTCGTCTGCAAGAGATCCGCCATCTCCAGTCACCTGCGTCGTCCAGGAGGCGGTGGCGGCGGTGGCTGTGGATGTGGGAGTGACGCGGTGCCAGGCGGGCCCCTCGGGGTCTCAAGGGTCTCCCTCTGCACACAGTGGGGCCTCAGGTGGGAGGGTGGTGCTCTTCCACGCCCCCGATGTCGCCCCGCTCAGCTTCCCTGTCTTCTCCTACCCAAGAGGTCGTTAATACGAGAACCAGACGAACGCTCTTCACTTGCACACTGGCTCTCAGCCCCACCGGGTCTCCCGTGCTCGGGGCCAGTCAAGGCCAGGGGCACCTCCCATGAAGTGCTTTTATGCCACCGGAGTCCCAGGAAGCCATTACTTAGGGTTTTGATTTCCCCTTTTTTCTCACTGCTGGTCCCATAAGATCCAACCCCCCTCCCCCTGTATTTCCTGCAAACGGAGAGAAACGTACGTCAACCTCATTCTGACCTTAGTGGACCTGTGTTGGCTAACCTGGGGGTCTGAATGCTTGTTGCGGGAAAATACATTTTATGTCACAAACATCTGCCCGCTCAGAATGCTCAGAGGCCACAGCCCTGCGTGAAGGGAGCACCGTGGCCCCCGTGCTCTCTGTCCAGCACCCAGAGAGCCCCGTGCCTTGCAGCTCTTAGCAGCTGTGTGACTTCCAGCCCTGTCCTCCCACCTCCTCTGGCTGTTTGCACCCCGTACCCATGGAGCATAGCTTGCCCAGCGACATCGCAGGGCAGCCTCCACCCCGTGCTCTGTGCAAGGTCAGCATGGCACCTCCCGGTGTCACACAGAGCCCGGGCCTGCTCGCAGCGGGCGGCCTCCGCTGTACCAGAGCGGGTGCTGCTGCCCGGTCTGGTGCTGTCTCCACGAGCGTTGGCCTGTTTGCATCCGTGATGCTTTGTGTGTGGCCTCCGTCCATCTCACTGGGAGCCATGGACCTGGCCGGGGTCCCTGAGCTGAGAAGCTCCTAGACTCGGGGTGATTTATCTGGAGACACACGGAGACCCCTAAGAACAGCCAAGCCCACAGGTGGTGAAAGGAAAGAAGCACTCGCAGTCCCAGGGGTGGGAGGAGGGAGAGGAAACCTCTCCTGGGACTGGGTCGGCTCACGAATTTCTGGCCTCCCAGACGTGGAGGGAGGAAAACCAGCTACCCGGGGCTGACGCAGCACCAGAGAGAGACCTAACTCAGCCCAGGTTCTCGAGCGGGAATGGGGAGGTGATAGGGACTCCAGACGAAGGCCTGCGGCTTCCCGGGCGGCTGTCAGGCCCTGGGGCCAGCACGTGGCAGGGGAAGGCGGCCAAGGCCTTTTCTCTTGGGGAGCTAGTGGAGCATCTTGAGGATAAAGGAATGACACACTCTTGTTCAGGGAGTCGGTCACTTCTGAAGGGGCCCTGGGGTGGGGGGTGGGGGGCAGGGCCAGCTGTTGGAAACCACCAGCTGTTCCCAGGGAGCCTGGCGGGACCTTCGCCACCTGTAGCAGTTCGCGGGCTCAGAGACAAACCCACAGGGGCAGCGCTTCCCGGGGGGATCACTGCGAGTCAGCTCTGGCCGGACATGGCAGGGGATTTAAAACTCCTTTCCCATCCAAGGTGAGGACCAGTGGCACCGAAAAAAGTCTCTGGTCACCCAGCAGCAGAGTTTCGGAAGTCCGCTTTTCCCGCAGCCTCGGAGCCCATGGCAAAAGCTCTCTCCTGTTCCTCAGGATTGGGAGAGAGAGAGAGAGAGAGAGAGAGAGAGAGAGCCTCTACCAGGGCCTGACTCAGCCCCACGCTTTCCCCTTCTGGATGAACCCGAGAGGCCCCTTGTTCTCGGAGACCCCAAACAGGGGTCTGTTCCATCTCGTCCCAAACTGGAAGTGCTTTTGGTGAGGCCCTCAGCTCGCTCACGTCTCGTGGCCCTGGTCTCAGCCCCTGGAACGTACCGAGGCCGTGTGGCTGTCCTCTCCTGGGACCCCTCAGAAAGCATCGCCTGTGATGGCGTGGCCTCCCTCTTGGCCACGAGCAGTGGCGCGCCTTCCCGGCCTGCCCTTCACATGCCGAAGCCATCTGCTTTTCAAAGTCATGGGGGATGGACTTGCTGCCGGTGGTGCGAGGGAGGGTGGTAAGGTGGCAGGCAGCCACGATCGCCGCAGGACAGAAAGCCCATGTGGCCGTTCACGCCCACCACTTTGTGCCCAAGAGGAAAGGGGCACATCGTCAGGAGACAAGATGCGAGACCACATGACCCTGGCCAAGCAGAGAGGGGAGCCTGGCGACAGAGGGTTACTGAGCTGGGGGAGGGTCCCAGGGTCCCCAAGGTGGATGTTCGGACCCACTCCTCAAGACTGTGTCCAGCCCACCGCATTCCTGTCCCAGGGAGGCTTGATGGCTTGAGGTGGCTGCCGTCAACCTGTCTCCGGCCGGCTGGCGATCCCTGTAGAAGCACTTTGCACCCTAGGAAAGGCCACAGGAGGGCCAGGCAAGCACAGGGACGACGCCCCACATCCACTCTCTCCCCCCATCTCCAAATCAAAGCTCCCCGGGATGTCCCCTGACAACATGCAGCCCTGAGATGTTTCCCAAAGCCTCTGTCTCTGGCACGGGCGGATCCTACTTCAAGGCCCTGTGCTTCAGTGAACGAACATTTAAAGCGACATTAGACACAACTTACTCCAAATTAGCCCCTACACGCCTGGGTGTTTGTTTAACTCACACACCATTAGCAGCGTTTAGATCGCAAGGAAATGCCTTCTTATGACTAATGTGGTCTATTGAGCATTTCTGTGTTGTTTGGTGACTGTATGTGTGTGTGTGTTTAATGCGTTCGGGTAAGTTTGGCAAAACATTTTCAGCCAGGCTTTCTTACAGATTATTTTTTCCCCCTCTTTGAACGATAGTACTGTTTGCTCCTTTGAATTCACCCCAAGCACACATTCAGTGTAATGAATTCCATAAATCGTGAGGCTATTAGAGGAGCGTCTCTCATTTATGATCCTTAAGGAGGAGGGGACAACGCTGCCGTTGGGCTCGCTCTCTCCCTCCCCCCCTCCCCCCCCACCAGTTGTCTTTAGAACAGCCATCTGGAGGTGAGTGCTTTGGACGGCTCTTCGGGCCCTCTCGGTCCCTGCTCTGCCATTGGGGTCAAGGTCATGCCGAAGTGCTCACTTGTGGGGTTTGCCTCGGATGTCAATCACTCTCTCTCTTCTCTCTCTCTCTCCCCCTCCCTCCCTCCTCCTCGCTCTCTGTATCTTTTCATTTCAATAACTCCCTGCTTAGTGGAAGCAGGTCTCGAATTTTCTAATCCATTGGCAAGAAAGTTCAATTCTAATCCATTGGCAAGAAAGTTCAACCTTGGGGCATTTTAAGAGCCACAAAGTTAAGCCCCCCCTGTCACCCCTAAAACTCACCCCCAACACGTTGATTTGTCCCTACAGGACGGAGGAGGACGTCCATGAATTCCCACAGCTGTTAAGTCTGTGGGAGCCCACAGCCTCATCTTTTTCCTGAGGAGTGGCTGGCGGATTCACACCGCCAACTCTGTGGCTAGCAGCCCATCGTGTAACCCGCCACAGTCTTTCCACAGAGCCGCTGAGAGCAGAGTCGTCAGTACAGGAGCTGCCAAATAGAGAGCGTGGTTATGAAATCCTGGGGCCGTCCGTGTCCAGGTTTTGAAATTGAGTTCAAAAGAGCGAGAAGCTAGTTTCTCCTACTGTGAGTGCCCTGTAGGAAAGAGAGCAGAGCGAGAAGGTGGGATGGTTTTAGCAAGCAGAACTTCATTCTCACTGGACCTCCAAGTCCAGCGGTCGTTTTCTCTCCCTCTGGGCTCAGGGCACAGGTCCTTGTCTCCCTTCAGCATCTGCGGGTATGGCGCGTGTGGTAGTCTGGGTAGACTAGAGAAACAAACTCATAGACATGCTTATAGATATAAGGGTATGGTTTATATATAAAAGGAATAGGACATTAAGAAAGTATCCCAACCCAGTCAAATTCAAAGTCATAAGTCCACTATTAGCCCATATGCCCTATACCAGTCTATAACGTTTCCTTCTGACTCACGAAGTCACAGGCCAGTGGGTGCAGAGTCCCAGCGCTGGCAGGGGTTTCCCCATGGCTCCTCGTTTCCAGGGCTCAGGGTCCATCAACACCATCCAGTGGTGGTAGAGGCATCTCAGCACTGGCAGGGGTCTCCATGTGGCTTCTCCAGCTTCAGAGGTCTGGTTCCATCAGGGTAAGGCCGTGTGGCTTCTCCTTCGGCTCCTTCAGCTCCTCGGATGCTGCCATCTTGTCTTGTCTGTAATTCATCATCTCTGAGACTAACTCCCAACAGCTGGGGAGATGGCTTGTCATCTCCATGAGGGAAATAGTGCGAGATTTCCCAGATGTCTCAGGAGAAAGCCATGCCCACACGGAGGCCTCATTGGCTACTCAGTGGCTATCTCCAGAGTAACAGGCCAGACTCCACTCCTACATCCCAATGGTGAAATTAGCATAAGCACATGGCCGCCACAGCGTGCCTTGGCAATGCTCACGTGGTTAGGCGTGGAGTGTCCCCTGGGTGTCCGAGTGTCTTGGCATAGGGACCCCAGGCCTAGAGAGTGAGCTCCCACCCAGTTCTTGTGTAATGGGAGTGGGTCCCCTGATCGCTGCCACATCTCTGATGGGTTTAGGGGTGAAATGTGTGCTCCACCTCCCTGAATCCTCTTACAGATTGAATTGTCATCTGGTCACATTGGGGGGGGGGGGAGGGTGCGCCAGGGGCGTTTCAGAACTGCCAAATGACCTCACTACATAACTGCCAAGACAGAGTCATGGTCCAACTTTGGTGCACAGCTCAATCTGAGATGGAGCCAGAAAGTAGGTCCTCCCCCTGCCCCCTCAGCCTCCAGTGCATGGGGACCACCTCAGTGACCACGGCCCAGAGAGAGTAGCAGCTGGCCCTGCTACTGTACTCAGGGCATTTGGTCTGTTAAGAATTCAACTTGTTACAGTGTAACACAGGATTTAATGGGAAGATACAGAGCTTGGGTCCCCAAACCTACTGTTCCCTTCCCAGGGGGGAAAGTCAGAAAGGCAACAAGAAACTTTTGTATGCTAGCCCACCATCTGGCTCAAAGAGTTGGCGTCAGCCTTTGTCCCCCGATGGAGCAGTGCCACAGAGCTGATGGTCTGCTGACCAGAGCCCCAGGGCTGCCCCTGTCACGGATGTTGGCTGCACCTTCTGAGCAGCTTCTGCTAAGCACCTTACGTTGCCGCTGCCACCGCCGCCGCCATCTTCACTGAAGATGTGGATGGATGGACTCCCTTCCAGGATCTTCCATGACCCTGAAGCTCTTCTATTCTACCCCCCCCCCCAAGTCTTTGAAGTGTAAGTTATTGCGATTATTGCAACTGTCCCTCATGGCTGTCCCATGCCTGCAGGGCGTGACCTACTGTGGAGAAAGTTCTGCCAGCAGCCTGACCATGGGCAACGTGCCCTGGCATGAGGAGGTGGTGCACTTTGTCCAGGAGCTGGTGGCCCTGATCCCCGACTACGCTGTTGCCTGTGAACATGAGCACTCCAACTGCCTCCTGATAGCCCACAAAAAGGTAAGGTTACCCCTGTCTGCGGAACCACCCTCTTCCTCCGTGCACACTTCTCCATTTCCCCCTCCCCACATTGCAGGAAGTTACTTAACACCCCCCTTCTCCCAACACACACACACACACACACACACACACACACACACACTCTCTCTCTCTCTCTCTCTCTCTCTCTCTCTCTCTCTCTCTCTCTCACTTCACCAGGCCCTTTGTGTCTGGAACCTGGTTCATGCCTGTTCTCGTCTCTCTCCTTCAGCGCCTTCTGGTAGAGCCAGGCCCCGCGTCTGTCCTAAGTATAAACTCCCAGTGAGGAGACACGCAGTTCTGGGTGGAGGTCGGTTGTAGGACGAAGGAAAGACCCCCGTGGCTCTCCCATGGCGGCCTGACCCCTTGTGTGACTCCCCAGCAGTGTGGTGCCTGGGCTTCCAGGGAAGTCATGTGTGGGGAGTGGGCTCGGGCGCACAGGGGAGTCTGCACGGGCCAAGAGGGGTTGAGGCTGGAGGGCGGGTGCCTGGGGGTTTAGTGTGACCACCCGTCCTCTTTCCTGTGCACAAACCCCCTCCCCCACCCCCCCCATCTTCAGAGGGGCTTCTGGCGCTGTTGATGGACTTGCGCTGGGAAGCACTGCTCACTAAAGAAGCCAGCACAGAGGGTCTCACAGTCCAATCACCCGCTCGCGTGAAACACTCGGAGAAGGTTGCCCTCCACCCTGGGACCTGGGAGCCGGGGGGTGGCAGCCAGGCTCTGGCAGGGAGAGGGACCCAGAAGCTGCTGCTGAGAGGCACGGAGTTTCCCGGTACGTGAGGAGGTTGCTTCGTGGCTTCGTGAACGCACCAGAAAGCACTGATGGGTCTCCTTTGAAAGCCGGGACATTGTGGTCTGGGAAGCACAACTCAGGAGAGCTGTTACGTGAAGAAGCCAAGAGAGAATGGCAGCTTGATGGGTACCACAAGGGGGTCAAAGGACAAGGACATGCAAACAACCTTACAGAAGTGACTTTTTCCCAAGTCATAATTCAAACAAACACCAACCCCCTTGCCATTGGTCCAGTCTGACTCCTGGGGGCCTCACAGGACAGAGGAAAAGTGTCACTAAGGTTCCAGGGTGGTGAGTCTGCAGGGAACAGGCAGCCTCCCCACCCCCCCTCTGAGTGGCTGGTGGTTGCACCCCAGTAACCTCTTGGTTATCAGCTGAGTCCTCTGGGACGCCTCGTGTCAGTCAAGTGAGCTTTCCTTGGAATGGGACAAGCTCCTCCTTCTCCCCCAGTAACCTACGGGGGAGTGAGAGCGTTGTTCCCTGATCCATCTGTTCTGACACCCACTGCCCAGGCAGCCCGTCCTCCCGCCCTGTGACCCCCCGGTGTGAGCGCTGCGCTCACAGTCCTCGGACTGTCCAGTTCAACCTAGACCTCCCACTCCACCTCACCTGGGAGGCTCCAGAGTGAGGATTTTCCCACGACCTCTCAGGACACCCCCTGTCAGCTCCCGAGTCCCCAGCCTCTCACTTCTGGCCTGCGGTCGCAAGGCCCTTGTCTCCCTTCAGCCCCTGTGGGTTTCCTGTGCCCCGGAGAGCTCCCGTGCCTCAGTGTCAGTCTTCTGTTGGGTCTGGGAGGTTCTCCGCACAGGGGCTCGAGGGTCTCTGCCTGCCTCTCTCTCCTCTCCTCCTGCACGGCCAACTGCGATGCACGCCACACCCCACGGAAAACTGGTGTGGAGTTCTCCCGGCTGTGCCCCGAGGGAGGGCATTGCCCGCCACGGTCAGCCCCTTTACAGCAGGTTCAGGGTTGACCACATCACGGAGGAGGATGACGTCATCATTATAATGCCGCCAAAGCAGGGAGAATCCTGGCCTGGCTAAGCCGGCACACGCTCTGGGGACACGGAGAGAGTGATGATTGTATGCAGTAGGGGTGAAGGAGACTGATGCCGATGACTCTGCACTCGGAGAAGTTCCTGTGTCGGCCAGTGTTTTATTGTATCTCTCATCCAGATACATAGTACATAATATATATAGTATATAAGTATCTTCCTCTTCCTCCTCCAAAAGAGGAGTCTTGCGACCTTGTAGGAGTTCAGGAGCCAAAGCCACCTCAACCTTACCCATTCCCTTATCCCGGATCCCTATTCTACAGTGGCTTCTGAGAAGCAATTTTCTTAAAAGAGTACAAATTAGATTATTTCCTTTCATTGAACTGGCATTCTTAATCAGGCTTTTTCCTCATTAGGCATGAGACGCACATTTGACGTCTCTTTTTTAAAAAGGCTGTCTTAAGTCATCTCGTTGGCAATTCAAGACGGGAAGCCATTGATTAAAGGGGCACCCCAAACACAAACACACCTTCGTCAGGAGAAGGATTGTTTAATTCCACCAGGTGCTGCAGACATAGCCATGAAAATTCATAGCAGGTAGATGGTGGCGGCAGCGGCGGTGGCAGGAGGAGATAAAAATAGCTTGGCCGTGACCACGTGATAAAAGGGGGAAAAAATCATCCTAACCCCCGTGTCTGATAACAAAGGGTGGCACCGACCGTGGCCAACAGAGAGGTGGCAGTCTGAACCCACCTGCCGGTCCCTGGGATAAAGACATGGCAAGCCTGCCTCTGGGAAGACCACAGCCTTGGGAAGCTGTGGGATAGTTGGTTGTGCCCTGCTCGGGAGGCCCTGCGACTGTGAGGCCGAGGGTTGGGTGGCATAGGAGGCTGTGTGTCGGGCGGGCTGCTAACCGCCATCGCAGCAGTTCGAGGCCACCAGCTGCGCCATGGGAGAAAGGTGAGGCTCTGCTCCTATAAAGACTCAACAGCCCCGGAAACCCCCGGAGGCAGTTAGTCCCATTCTGTCCTATAGGGTCTGGGTCCAAGTTGGTGGGGTTTTTGGGGGGTTTTGGTTTCGGTGCCACTTAGGATGCACTTGACTTTCAGCGGTCATGTACGTGTTCCCAGGCTGATGTACCAGCAGTTTTGGGGAGAAGAGACTCCCCTCTGACCATTGATCCCGGGCTGGTGGGGGGAGGGGGACAGGCAGTTGTCTGTCACAAGATAGAAAACATCTTGGTTTTTGTTCTTGTTATTATTTCACCCCTAACCCCAATGGATGTCTGTGCCATTAAGGCCTTTTGCTTCTGACTTGGCAATTTGTTTATGTATTTATGCTCTTTCTCTTCCTCTCTCCTTCCTTCCCTCCTTCCTTCCCTCCCTCTCTCTCCCTCCCTCCCTCCAGTTTAAGGTTGGCCAAGACTGGTGGACGTGGATCGATTATGACCGCTTCCAGGAGCTCGTCCGAGACTACGAGCACAGCAGGGGGTCCAAGACATTCGGGGCACAGGATTACATGGCCCCGACACCGCCGTGGGCCGTATTTGGGGCCCACGAGAGGGGCTTTGATCCCAAGGACACCAGGTATCAGAGGAGACACAGACCCAAGAACCTTTCTGGCTGTTGAGATCGTCTGACTTCTGGCTACCCCAGAAGATTCCTGAACTTGCCTGTGAGGTTTTTCCCAACCCCCACCCTGACCCCCCAAGGATCTATGTCTATGTCACAAGTGATATTTCATAAGAGACAAGACTTGAAGGTCGAAAGGGCACAGAGTCCAGTGCCCGGAGTGGGGAGAGGACTTTCTCCTCGGGATTTCTTCCCGAGACAGAACTCACTGTCTGTTCCTGGCTCTCATGCCGAGAGGAGGGGTAATCTGTTTTGTTAGGAGGAAGGTGTCCAGCAGTCATTAGCGCTTCATCGAGAGGAGTGTGGGGGTTTTTATGAGTAGAGCTTCCTAGCGTGCTGTTCACGAGAGCGCGCCATGGGAAAGCACCGTCTGGGCTGCTTCCTCTAGCCAGGCCTGTAGCCTCGGAGGGAGAGCCACTCTGACTTGGCTACCCCCAGAAAAGCTTGTCTTCCTAAGAGAAGCATCAGGCCCCATCCTCCTCTCTCAACCTGGCATCTCCCAACACGGAAACAAGGCCGTACCAACTGCTAATTATTTTACAGCATCGACTATTTGACTTTTTGTTTGCTTGGTAGCAATCCATTAGGAAATTGGATTGAATTTCAGTGTCCCCAGAGCTTACTCTCCTGAGCCCCCACCCCACCAACCACAGAAGGTGATGTATGGGTTGGATTAGAGTGACCAATCTTTTCTGCTTTGAAAGGAATCACTGTACAAAGTCACTGATTAATTAGTCCAACACTTTGGTGTGTGTGTGTGTGTGTGTGTGTGTGTGTGTGTGTGTGTGTGTTTTGGGGCATCACTGCCCTCAGGTGGTGGGAGTAGGAGGCCCAGCCTTTGCTCCTGTGGAGCTGCTGCTGGAATTGAACCTCCATCCCAGTGGGCCGTAGTCCCGCGCACAACCATTACGCCACGGGGACTCAGCCCTCCAACAAACTTTGAAGCAACGAGTTAGCCTGTTTTTCCCCCTTGTCTGCTGCATTCCGGCCTTTTCTCCCTGCACACTCAGCTGGTCTCCGTCTGTGCCGCCGGCCCCCCCGCCCCCCACGCCGGTAGCTCTGACCGCTTGACTCAATCTGCTCTTAAGGTTTTAAATTTTTCTCTAAGTGAAGATAACTGTGAAATAAGTCATCTTTTTTTTTTCCCTCCAGAAGCTAGAGATATTTTGAAAAATTTTTTACCCTAAAATTGAACTAATAAAATACTCTCTTATAAGGACCTGGTGCACAACTTTTCTTTGACTGCTGCTTTCAAAAATGCCTCAGTCCTCAGGTTCTCAACCCTGTCAGATCCACCACCCCTACCTCCATCACCTGCTTTGTAACTCTCCTCCAGGGGGAGTAAAGTCCATGGATAATATAATCTACCCGTCATCCTCAGTGACAACCTGCCACCATCCTTATTTGGGAAAATCCAAATCCAAATGGAGACGCTTAGGCAATGGGTGGCACCACTAGAGGCACTCGCTCCTATAGGCCAAGACATCTGGAAGACAGCTACCTGGCCGGCCGACGGGAGGAGAGCCATCATTATGAACAGTACCATTAATAACCCGCACGCATGACGGGCGTTTGCTGAATGTACTTCAAGAGCGGGCCCAGTAACACGTCAACAGAACCGCCAGAGATGGAAGCCAGATTCAGAAGAGGTGGTGTGGCACGAGGAATACTATAGCTGACATCGGATGGGTCTGGACTGAAAGCAGAGGATACTGGGGGTGGGGTGGGGGGGGGAGTGTTTTCTTATGTTTCATTGACTCTGCAAAGGCGTCCCACTCTGTGGATCAAAACAGATTTCGGATAGCTTTGTGTAGAAGGGGAATTTCAAAACACTTAATTATGCTCATTTGGAACCTGACTGAAGAGGCAGGCAGTTGTTCAAAAGAAGAAAGGGGATGCTGCCTCGTTTAAAATCCAGACAAGCACACACCCGAGTTGTAGCCTTTCGTTATACTTGCTTCATCTGTGTGCTAAGCAAAGCCTCTGAACAGCTGGACGGCATGCAGAAGGCAGCATTGGGATCGGAGGCAGGCTCGGAGCCTGTCGTCCATATGCAGATGTTGCAGCGTGCCTCGAAACATGGGAGGGAGAGCCAAGCCTGTTGTCTTCCACGTGGATTGTACTTTAACCGAGAACAGAAAGCCTTAGAGCTGGACCAACAGGCGGTATGATGAACCACAGAGAAAAGATTGAAGTTGCCAGAGAGTTCGTTCATTTTGCCAGGATCAGTGCTCACGGGAGTAGTCGTCAGGAAACCACCCAACCTAGTACCTTGGACGTGGATTCGGTGAATGAGCTCTTTAAAGCAATACAGAGCCAAGCTGTCACTTTGAGGACCAGGGTGTGCCTGCTCCAAGTCACAGTATTTTCGGGCGCCTCATGTGCCTGTGAAAACTGGGCATGGAATAAGGAAGCCCAAAGGATGGAGATGATGCTGGGGCAGCTTACTGAAAGTCCCACAGACCGCCAGAAGAACCCACAGTCTGTCTCAGAAGAAGTACAGCCAGGGTACTCCGTAGTGGTAAGGACTGTGAGAGACCGTGTCTCGCTGACTTGGGCACGTTACTGGGAAGGGCCAGTCTCTGAGGAAGGACGTCATGTTTGGTAAAGGGTCAGCTTAAAAAAAAAGGAAGAGGAGGAAGCCCGTCAACAAGATGGGTTGTCACAGTGACCTCAGTGGTCATCCCTCCCACAGCCCCAGTCGTGAGGACGGTGCGGGCCAACGCAGGGCCCTCTTCAGGCATCCACAGGGTTGCCAAGAGTGGGGACTGACTGACAGCTAGCGGGAGCAAGGGGGACTCAGCAGTAAGTCAGGGTCGTGATGCCGGCCATCCTGGTGCTTCTCTGCGTCAGAGAGACACCCACCCTCAAGGATGTTGAAGTCTGGGCCACTGCCACTCAGGACAGGGGAGTCTCTACCTGAGTGTGTGCTTGGAGAGATTGTGTCTGGGAGGTTCTGGAGGGCGAATGGCTGGCAGAACTGGGCTGTGCCAGTCGGTACGGATGGTACCTCCAGGAAGGTGAGCACCGACAGCTGAGGGCGGACACACATGGAGGACTAGATCAAGCTTCACAAGGAAGCCTGGGGACAGAACGGGGCATGACTCAGGAGATGCAGGCCAGCCCTGGCCCGCAGGGCAATTAAGCCAAGGAGCAAGATGATTAGATTTGCATTTTAATCAGATCCGTCTGGCAGCAGTGGGAAATGTCTTGGAGAGACCAAGCGGCAAGATGAGTCGGCAGGCGCCACTTCCGGAGAGGCCAGGAGTGAGCGGCCAGGTGCCCCGGTGCACAGCCAGACACGCTGGCCGGTGGTCGGGGTAGGAACAGAGGGATACGGGGAGATCTGACCAGTAGTATTTTTCAACTTGGCCGCTCACTGGCTGCATGGATTGGAAGAAGTGGAAAGTCGGGCCTGTGGACTTGAAAACAGGAGGAATGATTGCGCTGGTCTCCAAACAGACTCTTCCTGGCAGGGACGCAGCCTGGGGTGGGGGTGGGAGGTGGAAATCTTGAGTTCCCTTGTGGACGTGGCAGCTTCAAGATGCCTTTGAGAAAATGGCTGACTCAGAGAGAGTTCTGGAGAGGCCTGAGGTGCCAACGGAGGACGGGTGACTCAGCTGAGAGGTCTCAGGGAGGGACGAGATGAGCCGAAGGAGAGAGAGCCTCGTCTCTGCTCAGCCAGGCCAGGAAGCTGCGTGGATAAGATGGAGGCTTGGCACAGACTCGGAAGAACCCGGTTCATTAATCCCGGAGTGCTGTGAGAGATTAAGAGGAAAATGTCCTTTGGGGGGAGGTCGTCCGTCGGTCATGAAGTTCCATGGTACGCTGGGAGCAGTGAGAGACTAGGTTCTCAGAACAGCAGGTGTCTCCGACGGTGCTCAGCCTACATGTGGAATGCACAATCACACTCAGCATCGTTTCAAGGATGCAAAACTTGGGGCTGAGGCCTGGTGGCGTAGTGGTTGTGCGCGGGACTGCGGCCCACTGGGATCGAGGTTCAATTCCAGCAGCAGCTCCGCAGGAGCAAAGGCTGGGCCTCCTACTCCCACCACTAGAGGGCAGTGATGCCAAAACCAAAACCAAACCAAACCAAACAAAAACAATGATGAACTCTTAGCTGGCATTCTGGGATGCTGCACACATCCCAGTTGGAAAGGTTGGCAGGCTGAGCTACGCGCCCACCTCCCCCTACCCCCCCCCCCTCAGCTGTACCTCGGAAGACCGCCTGGCCATCCTCTTCCGTCCTCAGTGGAGCACAGTGCTGTCCTATCCACGCGGGGTCCCTGTGGGTCGGGGTCACTGCGATAACAGCCAACCACCAGATGTATAAGGAAAAGTGAGTGAACACACATTCTCACAATCTGTGATAGCTGCACAATCTGTTGTCAATTTGAGACTTAGGAGTGCAGGGGTGGGGTTTAGCCTGTCAATCAGGTTGCAGTTTGATGACCTCATTCGTTAGAGACCTCATTCGTTTGATGACACACTCACTCCCTGGGAGACATTCTTTCTGACGAGACACAGAGCCATGCCAGTGCCCTGAGAGCTGGAGGAGCCATGTAGAGACCTGCCAGCACTGAGACGCTTCCACCAGCACTGGATCCACAAGGCTCTCCACCCACTGGTCTGTGGTCCTCCTGTATATGGCATCATTGCATGGCTGCCTGGGTCTGAAGAGAAATTTATAGATTAGGACATTTGGGCTAATACTGGGCTTGTGGACTTGGGCCGGGCTGGGTTTTTGTGACTTCTTATGATAAATACAAATGAGCCAACTCTTCGTGGGGCATGATGGAGCTCCTGGAAGGGGGCTCTCCCGCTTGGTCCTCTTGGTGGCTGTCACTTGGAATCCCCTTGATGGTGGTGAGTTTGGTTCTGGAGTTTGGGGAGCATCCTAGAAGGAGCCCTGGTGGCGTAGCGGGTTATGCATTGGGCTTCTAACCGCAAGGTCAGCAGTTCGAAACCAACAGCTCCTACGGGGGAGAAAAACGAGACTGTCTATTCCCATAAAGAATTACAGTCTCAGAAACTCACAGGGACAATTCTACCCACTCCTATAAGGCCACTGTGAGTTGGCCTTGGGTCATTGACATGTGTTTTCTTTTGGTTTGGTTTAAATGTTGATGAAGGGGCCCCGGTGGCACTGAAGGGTAGGTCCTGGGTGGCTGACTGCAAGGTCTGTGGTTCAAGCCTATTAGCCAATGAGTGGGAGAAAGTTGAGGCTGTCTGCTCCCTTCAAGATTTCCAGTCTCAGACTCCTTAAGGAACACCTGCTTCTCCAGGGCCGCTGTGGGTTGGAATTTACTTTGTGGCCGTGGGTGGGTCGGACGTTCCTTGAACGTGTGCTTGTTCATCAGTACTGAGGTTCATGAGTGTAGCCTTCTGTGTGGATTACAGTGCAAAGAAGACGAATTCCTCACAGCCGGACCAATAGGTAGCATCACGATCCATGGAGAAAAGGCCAACGTTGTCCAAGATTCCATCTTGCTTGGATCCACAGTCTATGCACATGGAAGCAAGGTGGGTTGCAATGGAGTCAGTCTGCTGCCTAAGACCTTGTTCGCGCTTTGGACAGTAAGGTTATTACCTTAAAGACTAAGGTACACCTGGCCCCAGCCTGGGTATTTTCTTTTTCTTTTTTTTAAATGAATCATTTTATTGGGTACTCATACAACTTCCCTCATGATCCATACATACATCAATTGTATGCAGACCTCATTTGCATACTTGTTGCCATCATGACTCTCAATACATCCTCCCTCCACTTGGGCCCCCAGCTCCACCTCCCCCTATTTCCCTTCCGCCCCATGAACCCTTGATAAGTTACAAATTGTTATCTCATGTCGTACACTGTCTCATGTGTCCCTTCACTCACTTCCCTTTGGGCCATACCCCAGACAGGAGGCTCTATGTAGAGCCCTGAGATTGGTTCCCCCTTTCTACTCTACCATCCCTCCACCCTCCCAGTGTCACCACTCCTATCACTCGTCCCGAGGGAATATCTTTCCTAAATTCCCCCTGTTTCCAACTCCAGTGCACATCCCCTGTTCTAGCCAGACTTAGGAGGAAGCATTTGAGAACTAGAGGAAAGATGCATATTTCATTGTTACTATACTTTAACGGGCTCATCTCCCTGCAACCCCTTTGTAAGCGGATGTTGCTTCACCTAGGGATGGGCTTTGGGTCACCAATCTGTACTCCACCCTATTTATAATGATATAATTTTAGTTCTTTGATGCCTAACACTGGGTCCCTTCAACACCTCATGGTCACGCAGGTGTGCTTCTTCCATGTGGGCTTTGTTGCTTCTGAACTGGACGGCCGCTTGTTTACTCACAGCCTGGGTATTTTCAGTCGCCTTACGTGCATGTGAAAACTAGACCGAGAGTTAGCAACGGAAATACAGATTGATGTGTTTGGACTGGAGAGCCCATGGACGGCTGCACGTGCAAGTAGATCTGCCTCGGACACAGCTTCATCTTCCGTACTGTAGACACATGTCAGGAGGGACCGGTCCCTGGAGCAGGACATCTTGCTTGGTACAGCTGAGGGGCAGTGAAAGTTTAGGAAGGCCCTGAGGAAGCTGGGTTGGCACAGGGGCTGGCATAGGGGACTCAGCATAGGAACAATGGTGAGGATTTTTTTTTGGTTTGGTTTCCACGCGATGGCACTTAACAGCATATTGGTGAGGCCGGATGCAGTCTACAGGACTAGATTGTTTCTTAAGTCAATCTGTTTTGAGATATAAGAGATTAAATGAGGAAGTAGAGATGGACCGTCCTGCTACCACCAAGAAAGAAAGCTCAGGGGTAGAGGGCCTCCCTTAGACTCTGGGCACCTACATCCCAGGCCCAGGAGGTGGGGTGGGGAGGGGGAGATGTGGTGCCAGGACTCATGGAGATCTGGAAGGGACAGCGAACAGAGCAGGCAAGGAAGGACCTTTCTCCAGAGCTGACCAGAGAGAAAGCCTGCCTTATAGCCGACACGCTGAATTCGGACTTGTAGCCTTCTCTACTGCACGAGCATGCACTTCTGTTCGATAAGCCAGCCACCTGTGCTATTTCTGTCAATAGCAGCCGATACCTAAGGCAGAAATCCAGCTCAAACATGACCCTCCCTTTTGATGCTCCCCTCCGCCCTCTTAAGATGAGTCTGGCTCTTCACTGGGGCTGCCAGGCTGCAGGTGGGGCCCACCATTCCTTACTCCCAGACGTGCCCCCAACCAGCCAGGGCCACCTCTCAAACATGCCCTTCTCCCCCCGGCGGGGTGCTCAAGAGGGTGGTTGAGCCCCAGGTTTCCATCGTTCTGACATAGCTGCTCTTCTCACTGGACTGGCACATCCTTAGCCCAGGATTCTTTTCTGCTCTTTTTAATGACCAAGGAGGAACCTTGGGGGTGTGTATGTAGTGACTGTTCACTGCAAGGTCGCCAGTTTGAAACCACCAGCCACTCCAAGGGAGAAAGGACTTTCAAATCCCATAAAGAGTGACAGTCTTGGAACCCCATGGGGGCAGTTCTGACCTGTCCCACAGGGTCGTAGTAGTTAAAATTGACTTGATGACAGTCTATGTGGCTGGGTTTAAATGATGACTCCCCTCTTCTCTGCCTCCTTGCTCCTTGGCAGTAGAGGAAGCATCTGGAGGTGACATTTGAACTTGGCCTCCAGGTCCAGCCAGCCGTGGCCCACCGTGGGCCAACTCGCTGTGGGTGTAGATCCATTCCTCCTACAAGCCTATTGTTTTCATCCCCAAAGCTTTGCGACAGACGGGGGACAGCCCCCCCCCCCCCCCACACACACATACTGTCTACCTTCTATCGGCCATTCATGACTCAAAGGCACACGCTGGTCACTGCATCCTGTCCTGGTCTCACCCCCTAACCCCCTCCAAGTGCCGGTCCATTGTTCTGGAGGGAAGGACATTGATGACCACAGGGCAGGGGGACTCAGGGTCATCCTGGGCTGGGGTGAGCGAAGGGAAGGCCTGGAACAGACATCATTTGAACTTAAGTAAATTCGCCTCGGCCCCTCACTTTGCCACGCTGTTGTTTATGGCTCTGGAGTGGAGACCCTGCGTCCTGCGGAAGGAGACAGTGCTTGCTCCATACACTGGCTGGCACCCATTGTTTCTGCTGTGACCGAGCGCCTTCCAACCTAGCCCCGTCATCTCCCCGCACTATTGGGACCTCTCAGTTCTCGGAGGCTGAATAGGAGCCCCGGTGGCCTTGTAGCCTACGTGTTGGGCTGCCAACTGCATGGTCAGGAAGAAGAATTGTAATGATTTACAGCTGCCACCACCGCAACCTTCAGTGACCACTCTGTCAGGTCCTATTAGAGTCAGTGTGCATCTACGACTAGGAGTTGAGAAACGTCACCAGTGGGTAGCTTAAAAAGAACAAAAGCCAATCCACAGCGACTTGACAGGACGGCCCCTTTGGGTTTCTGAAGACTAAGTCTTTCAGGAGTAGCCATCCTCGTTTTTTCTCCTGGAGAGCTGTTTGGTGGGTTTGAACCGCTAACCTTGTGGCTCACATTTCCATGCACAGCCTGCTATGCTTCCCCGGCTTGTTGGGTGGTTTCCATAGGGAGAATTGCAGTTTAGGAGGTGACAAATCTGAATCCAGGATGCCTGTGCCTTCAGGGGAAGACCTCCCCTCCCTCCCTCCCTCCCTCCCTCTCTCCCTCCCTCCCTTCAGGGAAGGGTCCCTGTTTCTGGAACTTCTGCCCCTGGGGGTGGGAGGGTCTGAAAGCCATCTCTACCTGCTGCACACGCTTGTTTGATCTTTATGTCAAAAGAGAAATGGACTCAGGACACAGCCCATGCGCATCCAGCCTCATTAGCATAACAGACAGTGAGACCATAGTTACAGACACAGAGGTTAGGGTGGTAATGTGTATTTTTGGGGATACAATTAAATTCTAAGTGGCAATGAAGTGATGATGTCCTCTTAGAAGCCCTCCATCTAAAAGCCATTCCTTTTTTTTTTTTTTTTTTTGAACTGATTCTCTGCCTCGTATGAAGGAGCCCTGGCGGCACCAGAGGCTAGGCATTAGAGCTGCAAGTTCAGAGGTTCAGTTCCACTGGCTGCTCCTCGGGAGACTAAATTGCCTACGCCTGGAGGACACATGACATAGGGTCACTGTGGGTTGGAATCAGTGCGTGGCAGTGGCTTTGCATTACTTTTCTGTTTTTACATCTCTCATAAAAGGAGCCTGTGATGAAGTGGTTCCGAGTTTGACTGGGATTCTTCTGGCCGGCAGTTTGAAGCAGCTCCTTGGGAGCAAGCCTGGGCTTCCTACTGCCAGAAAGAGTTACAGTCTTGGACACTCACAGGGGCAGTTTGTCCTACAGGCTTGCAGTGAGCCAGCATCGACTGGACCATGGTGAGCTCGGCTAGTGTTTTTAATGCTTTGTTAAAGCAGCAGGGGATGGACACTGGATCAGACAGGAACCAGAAACGGCGACTCCAGCACACAGGATCCCTTCCAGACCAGGGCTGAGAGTGGCGATACCGGGAGGGTGGAGGGAAGGTGGGGTAGAAAGGGGGAACCGATGACGAGGATCTACATACCACCTCCCTGGTGGACGGGCCACAGAAAAGTGGGTGAAGGGAGACGTCAGACAATGTAAGATGACAAAATAATTGTAAATTATCAAGGGTACATGAGAGGCGGAGAGGGAGGGAAGAAATGAGGAGCCGATACTCAGGACTTAAATGTTTTGGGAATAATGATGGCAGCAAATGTACAAATGTGCTGGACACAATGGATGTGTGTGTGGATTGTGGATAGAGTTGTACGAGTCCCCAGTAAAACAATTAAAAAGGAAAGCCTGGTGGCATTGTGGTTTAGAGCTCGAGTGTTAAACCAGAAGCTCCGTGGTCACTCTGCGGGCAGGAGAAAGGGGGGGTCTCAGAGACCCTGGGGAGTGACCCCACTCTGTCTTGTTGGCTCCCAAGGACTCAAGGGGTTGGCGTTTTGTTTGCTGGTTTGGTTTTTAGGAGATGGTTGATGCCAAAGCTTGGCACTCCGGGGCGAACTCAAAGCCTAGCAGACAGGGCTCCGCGGAAGAAAGGCCTGGCCACCCCCTTCCCTAAAATGTACGGCCCAGCAAAGCCCCATAGTTCTACTCCTGAACACTCGGGGTCGTCACGGAGAGTGGGGCCAGTGCCTGTGTACTGTGCCTCGTCCTGTCCCAGCCCATGATGTGGTCCGGGAGCCCTGGTGGCGCAGTGGCTGCTCACAAGGTGAGCGGTTTGAGACCACCTGCTCCCCGACTGGAGAAGGATAAAGCTTTTTACTCCTGCAGGCGGTTGCAGCGAGGGAAACCTACAGGGGCAGTTCTACCCTGTCCTAGAGGGTCGCTGCAGATGGCAGGGAGTTAGTTGATTATTTGTTTTGACCTGTGAACCCCAAAGGCCGAGCCTGGGTCCTGATTTCCTCAGCCTCCTGCGGCTGTGCCACCCGTCTGCCCGCCCACCGGCCCCCTCCCCTCCTAAGGAGGGACAGAGAATGACTACAGCTGGCAAGCTCCCCAGCAACAGCTTCCTAACCACCCTCCTTATCGCCCCTCCTTGCCCTCCCACTCCTTCAGGGCCCTCATATTTCACGCGGGCTCTTCCAGGGACGTGATCCACATGGAAAGCTCTTCTCCATTTGAATAAGTCAGAGGTGACTTGGCCCGTCCGTTACCCACAACGACCTTGGCAGCTCTGGGGGCTGGGAGAGCTCGTCACTGGTTTTCCAAATCTGACCAGGACCCGCTTGTTCTTTGAAGCCACATCAGCCCCGGGAGCGTCCCCTGTCACTGCTCAGGTCCTCCCGGGGCTTGAATCCCTTTAGATTCCTTGCTCCTTGGCCCCAGTGGCTGCTCCCGGGCCAGGGCTCCTGGGGCGCATGGCTCTTCATGGGGGGACGGGGCAGTCATTTCTGTCGTAGGCTGCACGTGTCCTCCGCCCTGTGGGGGCCTTCACTTCTGGACCGCCTTCTGCCCTCTCTGAGAGGGGCCGGCCTCCTGTCCTGTCCACTTTCCCTTGGACACTTGGACTCTGGCAATGGCACATGAGCACACACTCCTTCCGGCCAAGCTTTTGAGAGCAAAAACCTTCTTCCTCTCACCTCTTTACAGAGAGTGGCGGGTCCCAAACTGGGGGGCTGTCCCCTTGAATGACTAAGACCCAGGGCCGGTAATTGAGGTGGGGGGCGAGAAGGCCAGTTACCCCGGGCTCGGCTCAGGCTCTTGGTGCCCCGTGCCTGGCAGCATAGAACTGGGCTGCCTCACAGGGCTTTCCATGGCTGGCTCGATGTTTCATGCTGCTTGTCTTTTTTTTCCCCTTCAGACACAGACAGCCAGACCTTTCTCTCTGGGCTCCTCTGGGTGGATCCGAACCACCAACCTGGCTTTCTCAGCAGACCGTTTATATCCCAGAGTTGTTTGTTTGTCTTTAAAGAAGGAAGGCTTTGGGAGTCTGCGGCCTGACACCGCACCATGAGACACAGGAGTCGGGAGCTGGGGACAGTGACCTGGGCTGTGTCTGGGTGGGCGACCAGGGCTGGTGAGCTTGACTCTGAGGCTCAGCCATGGCCTTCAGGGGGATTCAAGACCCAGAGCTGACCCTGAGGGAGGGGTTGGCAGGTGGGGCAATACCAGGAGCCTGCTGGCTCAGAGAGGGACACTATGCGCACCGTCCCCCCTCCCCCCGCCCCCCGGCCCTGACACCCAGAAGCTGGTCATAGGCTTCTTCCTGCTGCAACCCTTCAAAACCATCCCTCACTGGGTGGGGATCCTAACCATAAAATTATCTTCTTTACTACTTCATCACTGTCATTTTGTTACTGTTATGAGTTGGATGATCCCTGTGAAAGGGTCTTGTGACCCCCCCCCAAAGGGGTCACAACCCACAGGTTGACAACTGCTGGGTTAGGGGCTTCCGGACCATCCTTTCTTCTCAGCTGGAGTTGGAGAGGGCAATTGTCAAGGACATTCAGGGGAAAAAAAAAAGACAGCGGTGATGAGGTGAGCAGAGGGTGGGACCCCATTCGAGCTGGCACAACGGAAATGCCAGCAGGCCCTGCTAGGAGTGCTAATGGCAGGCCAGCGTGACAGGACCAAGCAGAAGTTGCCCTGGTGGTTACAGGCTAACTGCAAGATTGTTGGTTCAAATCTATCCAACTCCTTTCTGGCAGAAAAACTTGGTGACTGCCCCTGAAGTGATCCCTGTGCCCCAGTGTCCTGTGGGCTTGTAGTGGACCCGGGACACTCACATGTGGGAGAGGGCTGGGGAGGGCCCGTGTGAATTGCAAGCCTGGAGAACCTGTGCCCAAACCTGGCCCTGGCACGTTCAGAACCTCTCCTCCAGGCTCCTCGTCAGGTTCCAGCCCCAGGCTACATTGTGCAGGGCCTGGGGCTCGGTGGGCCCGGTGGGGGGTGGAGCTGCTGTCCCCAGCCATCCATGAACATGAACTCTCAGAGTCCTCTCCTGCATCTTCCCTGCCTGGGAGGCTGTATCTGACAGCGTCACTCTCCCAGGCTGGGAAGCTGCTCCTTTTCTCTCAGCCACAAATGGAAATTAGATGGGGGGGTGGACCCCCAACTCTGGAGTTAGTTGATGCTTTTCTAATGCGATTCCCAACAGCCCTCCGGATCAAACTTCAAAAAAACGTGGATAGTGGATTTGGTCTCTGTCCTGCCTATATACAGTAAGTCTCCCCCTCCCCTCCCCTCCCCCCACCCCCGAGAGTCTGCTGTTCTGTGGCAAACAGATGGATTGCAGAATGTAATTGAAAGGCATGGAGTTATTTCTGAAGGGAGACCGAGGGGATGCAATTCCGGTTGATGATCACGGCTTGTCATTTCCTCTGGGCTGTTTCCCAGGGGGATGGGCGCAGGGGGCGGGGTGGATGTTGGGGTGGGGAGAGGTGTCTCGGGATCAGAGGCATCCTGAGAGGTCCTGCGATGGGGAATGCGATTGCAGTGTAGGAGCTGACGTTTGTTCAAAGCAAAGTGGACGGCACACTTAAGAACTCTTGATCGAACCCGAGATCACAAAGATTTTCCTCTCTTCTTTCTTCTTATCCTCTCAGCCTTTTGTCAGCTTAGCCTGCGCGTCTGGTCTCTTACCCATGGGGCTATAAGCTTCAAGGTCAGTGGTTTGAAACCACCTAGGGAGAGTTCATTTCGGAAGTCCACAGGGCCAGTTCTGCCCTGCCCTGCAGAGCAGTGAGTCGGCATCTGCCAACTCCATGGCGGTGGGTGGGTGTTACGCACCAACGCCTTTTCCTGCTTCCCCTTCTTCCTTTTTTCCTCTTCCTCTCTGGCTCTTCTTTTTCTCTTCACCCTGTTCTTCGTTTTTTTTCTCCCCACCTCTCCTATTTCTTTTTTTTTTTGGGGGGGGGCATCACTGCTTTCTGGTGGTGGGAGTAGGAGGCCCAGCCCCACTGCTGAAATTGAACCTCCGTCCCAGTGGGCTGCAGTCCTGCGCACAACCACTACGCCACCCGGGCTCAGCCCAACCTCTCCTATTTCTCCTACTTCCTTCTCTCTAGACATTCACTTGTTCCAGTTCCCCTTGCTGAAAAGCCTACCCACTTGCTAAGTCGAAACGGACTCTCATGTGAGTCTATTTCTGGACTTTTCCCCGTTCGCTTTATCGAGACCTCTGTCTTGGCTCCACTCAATGCCCGTATCTTTCTGGAGCGTTTTGCAGTCTGGTGTTGTGGGTCCACTCATGTTGCTCTTTTCCCAACTGAGTTGTCGTAATTCATCTGAGTCCTAGTCCTTGGCCTTTCCAGAAACAGCCGTAGGACCATCTTGTCCCTTTCGATGGAACCCAACAAATCCGGTTGGGAATTTGATGGGGAAGACATTCGAGCTGGAGCGCAGCTTGGCCTCTAGGTCAGTTTGGGAGTATTTGAAGCAGAAACAATCGTGAGTCTTCTGACCTGTGCACAGGGGAAGCCAACAAACACCACTGTTTCAGGTAGCCCCTGACTGGAGAGTGGGGACTGGTTCGGGGCGGTGGACTTGGCCCCTCACAGCGACCCTGTGCACAGCAGAGATCAGCGCTGACAGGGCCTGCACTGTCCGCTCAGCTGCTCTGCTGGTGATCACTAGCATCTGCTCTGCTCCCTCCAAAACCAGCGACGGGGTCCTTCTTGCACGGCGGACGTGGGCTGCTGTCTGCAAGGCATGGAGTTGATGCAGATTCACAGGGACCCTGGTAGTGCAGTGGCTGTGTGCTAGGCTGTAATCTCTTAAGATCAGCAGTTCAAAACTGCCCGCCAGCTCCGAGGGGGAAAGACAGGGCTTTTCTCCTCGCATCAACAGTAACAGTCTCAGAAACTGTCCTATGGGATCTTGATGAGGGTGGTGGTGGCGGGGTTAGGGGGACATGAACTTTCCCCCACCTGTACTACCGTTTTTAAAAACTGCCTTTTTCCTTTGCTTTCCCACTTTGTTTTTGGTGAAAACATGCACAACAAAACATAGACCCATCCGAGAATGTCCACATGCCATTGTGTATGTTCCTCATACCACATCACTAGTTTCCAAATATGCATCCATATTGTTTCACCACCATTAACTTTTATTCTCTGTGTCCTTTAATGTTATCATCTGTGCTTTAGAGGAATTGTTGCCAATTTGATCATATGCAGATGGTTCCCTAAGAGAGAAAATATTCAAGGCTGAATGTCTTAGGCTGGGTTCTCTAGAGAAATAAGACCAGTGAAGCTTATATATAAATTCAGTCTTATATATTGTAATATGCATGTACATATGTAGACAGAGAAGTTTCTATCTCAAAGAAATGGCCCACAGAGTTACAGAGGCTGACAGGTGCTAAGTTCATGGGTCAGATGTCAGGCTGGCGGCTTCTCCTGGCTTTCATAGATGCAGGGGCTAGTGAACCTAAGATTGGCAGGTCAGATGGCAGGCTGTGGCTGACTACCAGGACGGGCAGGGGAGATGGCAGGCCACTGGCTCAAGTCCAGAGAACCAGAGGTTGGATGATGAGCCAGGCGCAGAATCCATAGTCAGCAAAAAGCAAGCAAATTTTTTCCAGAGCATCCATGTATATTGGAAGCAGGCCACACCCCTGAGGGAACTCCTTTTCATTAGACAAACAAACCCCCAATCCCACCATCATCAAGTCCATTTTGACCCGTAGCAACTCTACAAGACAGAACAGATCCACCTCCTAGGGTTGGGTCCCGGAGCTATAAAATGTTGCAGAAACAGATCAACACATCTTGCTTCCTTGGTGTTGCTTCAGACTCGAACTGCTGACCCTGTGGTTGGTAACCAGGTGCTTTAACCGCTGAGCCAGCAGGGTCCCTTCTCAGCTATGATAACCTTTGCATAAGGGGCAGTGCCCTAATTGACTCCATGCCGACCCATAGCCCAGGGGAGACTTGTAGGAGAGGGCAGAACTGCTCCGGTGTGTGTCTGAGACGGCCAGCTGCAGTGGAAAGTCCCCCCTTTCCCTCTAAGCAGCCGGTGGTTCCCAACTGCTGACCTCGCAGATAAAGGGCAGTGCCCACCACCAGGGCCCCCTACACCATGGGCAAGTGGCTTCCAAAATTTCCTGCAGCAAAACCGAAGACATTGACCCTCGGGACAACCACACCCCCCCTCTACCCCAAACAGCGGAGCCAACGCGTTCCACCAAATGAAGACTAACGACCTCCAAATCGCACTTAATACATTCCACTTTGCCATGGCGACTTGTGATCCGTCCCACCGAGCGCTGCTATCATAGTTACACATACTTATTGATTCTCTGACAAATCCTGTGGCTGGCTTCATTTGTGCTCTTTTCTGATGGGCACAGTAGACTCGTGCAGCTGTATGGGTAATAACGTAAAAGGGGATATGATACATAGGTTGGATCTGAGTGCACATGTCCAAGTTTCAAAACACGTTTTCGTCTTGCTGCTGTGGAGAATGTACACAGCAAAGCATCTACCAGTTCAACTGTTTCTACATGTCCCTGTCAATGACATAGACTGCGTTCTTTGAATTGGGCCCCCATCGTCACCCCTCTTCTCCACATTGTCCCTCCTCCATTCACATCCCCGTAGGCCCCCACCCAACCTTTGAGTTGCTGTGGCCCTTTTGATCCCATGGAGATAGATGCTGAAAGCACACACTGCTCCTCATGGCAACAACAACAACAAACAACAACAAAACACTTTGTTTGGAAACTGCTTTATTGGCACGTAACTCCCACATCATAGAATTCAATAGTTCATTCACATCCGGCAGAGCTGGCCAAGCGTCACTCATCACCACCAGGTTCGGAACATTTTCTTCATTCTTGAACTCGTCATTCTTAGCTCCCAGCTTCCTCTGCCATCGCCCCAACGATCCTTTAATCCAGTGACTGTCTCTGCAGATTTAAACGTTCCATTATCTTTAAAAACATCAATTGGCCTATCCTTCACAAATCATACAGCTCAATAGATCATCTTAAGAAGACTTGTACAATGATCGCCACAGTCAGTTTTGGAACATTGCCTTCTTTCTTGTGCTTATTGTTCTTAGCTTCCTATTTACCCCAAACCTCCCTTGCGAGACCCCCAAGGAGCCATTAATCAAGTTACTGTCCCTATATACTTACCTATCCTGAATTTCGTATATAGAATAAACAAATAAAGTGGAAAAAAAAAACCCAAACAATGACAAAACAGGAAAGCCTCAAAGGGAATACAGAAAATATAAAAAACTAGGACAAATTTAAAATGAGTCAAAGGGAAGATCAAATGATCAAATGCCGAATTTGAACCTTAATCGTCCACTTTGCAGGGTGCTCTGCTGAGAGCAGGCTAGTCCCATCCTGGTCTATGGTCAGAGGGGTTCACCAGGGGCTTCATCCACAGGTATTTCCCTGTCATTTATTTAAAAACTGAAGCAACTTTAGGATGGGCCCTAAAGGAGACCTGATAATAAGAAATTATATTTTAAACCTGTCTCCATCCCAAGGCATTCTTTTTTTTTTTTTCATCCCGAGGCATTCTTTACTAGTTATTGTTTTCTTTCAGGCAGACTTCTGGGCAATGTATTTGTGGCTTAACAAATATTTCAGGGCAATCGATTCAAGAGATCCTCTAGCTACCACTGATTTGGAAAGTCTGAATTCTGTGGGGATTTGAAAGTCTGCTCTAGAAAATGTGACAGAGTTCTACTGATAAGATTGTGCTATCAAACCAGGTGGAGTCACATCCCTGGTGTAGAAGCCACCCTATGTTGCTTGTCTGCCCCTCCCCTGGGGGTCTCTATTGTCCATAGTCCCAGTCACAAGGAAGAGAGTGGGGCTTTAAACCAACCGATGTCCAAAGAAATCAAATCCACTTGCCCTATCAGGTGACTCAGCCCTTCATTCACAAGCGTGACTGACTCTCGAGGATTTCCACATAGTCCAAGAGAAACAACATCCCGAAAGACAAGGATGAAGATGGATACTCAGAACAAGGAAATCCAGAAGAAATAAGTAATTTGGTGACAATAGGAGACATCCTGCTATTCCTAGAGAAGAACTGTTGCACAGAGCAGTGATGTCAGACCAGAGTAAGTTTCCAAGAGAAGTGAGGGATGAGAGGATAAAAACATGAGAGAGAACTTCTAGTTAAAAAGAAGCCATCCAGAAAGTTCTATGGACTCCTCTAGAAAGCGGTAAAAGAGAAACTTGGGAGTGGGGGTGGGGAAGTTGCCATTTGTCTTTAAATTTTTTAAAATTATTTTTATGAAATAAGTGTAACATTATCACCAGAGCTTGGTAAAACAGTTCACATAAGAAATGTACATATCTAAGTCACTTATGAATATTTATTCACATGTACTCTGTCAGATGTTAGCAGAGACCATGCTCCACCAGGTTAAGAGAATGGCACACCTTGATAGAGGGGGGTTTATTTCAGGAAGGCATGGTTGAGTACGTATTTAAATATCCATACAATGACACACCGCATTAAGATCTAAGGGGGGAAAAGCATAATATATCTCCCCGGATGCTGAAAAAACCTTTAATCACATTCAACAGCCTCTTCTGAGAAACAAAAACAAAAAACCCTGATGATTATTTAGAAGATAAGAATATATTTTATATATTTTAACATGAATATATTATAGTCCTAAATCATTTTTATCAACTCAACTAAATCCCAATAAAAATACCAACAATATTTTAATGACTCTAGATAGATTAAAACAGACTCTCTAAAAAGAGGTACTGATAATAAGGGTTTAATAGAAAGTAAGTGTCTAGAAAATAGTGATTGTTAACATATGTACAGATATGCTTGATACAAACCCCCAATAAAATGATGATATAACTAATTTTATTTGGGGCTCTTACAGTCCATACAGCAATTATATCCTATATATTTGTACATATGTCCATCATTCGTTTCTAGACATTTACCTTTGAGTCCTCAGGATCAACTCCTCTTTGTTCCCCTCCTCCCTGTCCCCCACTCCTTGCGGCCCCTCGATACACTATCGATTGTTATTTTCAAATCTCACACCAACTGCAGTCTCCTTTCCCCTCTAGTTTCCGTTGTTCTTCCCCCTGGATGGATGTGTGTGGTTATGTGCCATTCACTGCAATCAGTGCATCCCTCCCTCCCCACCTCTCCCCTACCCTTTTGTTATCTCTAGTCCCATTCCTGTTCCTGGGTTCCATGTGTTGTGAGCTTTATCTCTTGCCTAGACCTCTGTACATGCTCCCATCTAGTCTAGACTGCAAGGGGTCGTGATAGTGGGGTTGAAGCCTCAAGGGATCAGAGGTATATTGTGTGTCCCATTAGTGCTCTACTGTACCCCGAATGACTCATCCCCTCCCTGCCACCCCTCTATGGAGGGGGGGGGTGCTTCATTGTCAATAGGTGGACTTTGCCTCTCTGCTCCTACCCCCCTCCACTCTCACCAAGGCATTTTTGTTTGCTTACTTTTGGTTGTGAGTCTTCTGATGTCCGTTACATGGTCTTGATGACACCACAGTCACACTGGCTGGTTTGCTTTTTCCATGTAGGTTTGTTGTTTCACAGTTGGATGGCCTCTTGTTTAACTTCAAGCCTTTAAGACCCCAGACATGATATCTTTTAATAGCCAGGCACCATCCTCTTTCTTCACCACATCTGCTTGTGTACTCGTTTTGTCTTCAGCAATCGTGCAGCGGGGGGGAGAGAGTGAGCATCGCAGAATGCCAGTTTGTTAGAACAAAGTGTTCTTGTATTGAGGGAAGGTATGAGCCAAGGCCCAAGGCCCGTCTTCAGCCTCCATGTCTTGCCTTATAAATATAGGTACATGGACCCATACCACTATTGTTATGGATTGATGCATTTGCATAAGTGGACACCTCTGTTAATCTCCTTATTCATACCTTTGCTTCCTAGAGCTTGCCTCTGTTTCCCTTTGCCTTCTCCTGTCCGCCATCACTTTCCCCCTTCTTCCACTTCTCAGTGCTTCCTCTCCACTAGCTTGGTGTTGCTCTAGTACTCACAGGATCTCCATCCTCTCCTAGATGCTGGTTCCACTTCCCTAGTTGTTCCCCTGTCCATGACACCATCTGCTTACCACACCCTGCTCCCTACCTCCTTCTTCCTCCTCTACCTTCCAGGGCCATTGGCCCCAGTGCCTTCTCGGGCTTCCCTCCCATGGCCCAACCCATATAATTAGGCAAACCATCAGTGTCCTACCCCAAACAATAAAAAAACAGATGGTTGAAGAAAGAAAAGAAAAGAGGAAAAGATGAAAGAAAAAAAACTCTACATAGTCCAGGTCTGTTTGCTGATCCCCATGAGTCCCTTCTCCCCTGGCCCTGGGGGACATCCGGGAGCTGCCGCTCCTCGCCCAAAGTCCATTCTTGGGTCTCCCCATGGGCTCTGTGACTTAGCTTTACCCCAATCGCTGATCCGGGATGCTCTGTTCCCACACTGCCTCCCCACCATGGGTCCCCATTCTTGTCCCCTGTCTCCATATGCTCCAGTCAGGGGACAACATGTCTTGAGCTGTTGGTAGTCCCACAGCCCTCTCTGTGCCCCAGCAGCTCCATGCAGGGACCTCATCCTCTGGGCTTGGTGTGCCCACATGGACTCTAGGCCGCCCGCCCCTTTCTCACTTTCCTTCTTGGGTTGCTTCCGCCTGGGTATCATAGGTTGGTTCCTTTCCCCACCTGAAGGTCTAGTGTCGTTCTCTGCAGCATACATTGCCAGGGTGGGGGTCAGGAAGGTTCTGGTTGGGACCGGCCCTGTAGTCCAATCTTTTCATGCATTCCTCCATGTGTTATGTTGCCCTCCTGGTTTGGTGCACCACAGCGGGGTCTGTGGAAATGACATTTTAACAATAATTATAAAAAATCTCTGGTCCATTTGAAATTGATTGTTTTATATGGATGAGCTATGGAGCTCAATTTAATCTTTATTTTTCACAAAATGGCTAACCAGTTGTCTTACTACCATTTCGTTAAAAATCCATTTTTTTTTTTTAGCCTCGGTGGTTTCAGATGTCATCTTTGCTTATCACACACTCAAATTTCACACGTACTTTATCATCCGGACGGGTCCCCTGTGCTATTCCTGTGTCAGTACAGCACTCTTTTAATGATCAATACTTGATATTATTTTCTTTTTTCAAAAGTAGTGCTTTTGCTGAAACTTTACGCAGCAAGTTGGGTTCCCGCTGGTCAATTTCTATACAAGTTGTTCAGTGACAATATGTCCTTCAACCAGGTCCTCCTTGTTCCACTTCTAGTACTCTAGTTTCCCTGTTCCTTTACCTGGTCGGCTCTGTGTAGGGCACTTGTTAACCATTTGGAATCAGCCAGTAGATTGGTTCTGTACCTGGGGGTGATATTTTTTTGTGTTGTGTGCCAATTTGTTATTTCTCCCGAAGGTGACCTCAGGGGGTCATTTCGGTTCAAGGTTTCAAAATGATCTCAGGGCAGTTGTCCCAGGGAGTCTTCCAGACTCAATGGGTCCAGAAAGCCTGGGTTTTTGAAGAATTCAAGTTACATCCAATGGTGGGTTTCCTCCTGTCCTAGCAGGGTCCGTCTGCTGTGCCTCTGGGAAGGCTGGAAGCCAGACACCAGCCCGGTCCCTCCGGTCTCAGAGGCGGAGTCAGGAACTCAGGGAGGCCACGAGCTCTGTCAACGAGTGTCTTCACGCCCACCTTGGTTTCCATCTTTCCCTTTCACTCCGAGCAGCTCAAGAATTGTATCCGGCGTGCTCACTCTGGAGCTTTGAGACCGGACTCTACTTGCCTCCCTGACATGCACACTCTGAACTGGGTGATGGGGACGGACTGAACTGTCCCACGTGACTCAAGTCCTACGTTTTCAGACACCGAACACCATCCATCCTCACAGTGACTTTAAACATCGATACACATTTCCATATATGTTGGCATCAATCTGTCATTGTCCTAAATCGTTTTAGAAATTCAATTAAACCCTCATAAAGGTACCAAAAAGGTGTTTTAAAATCGAACTCGGAAGAAAATCCCAAGCCACACTCCCTGCTGTTGAGTCTGGAGGGCGGTTCCACCCGCTCCTGTAGGGTCCCTATAAGCCCCTTTACATTCCACGTGCGTGTACAGGAAAGGCAGGTGGCAGGGAAGAGGGAGCAGAAGATCCACTTGCTGAGAGATAAACCATAAGCTGAAGTACCAAGTGAGGACCTGTACTTATGGAAGAACATTCTGCTGCTGACCTTGAAACGGGGAGCTGGGATGACATTCCATTTTTACGGGCTCTGAATTTCAATCTATTTCAGAGGACTCACTAGGGTGAATCTTCCCTGATCTACTAGCCGGCTGGGCTGCTGGAAGTCTATTTCATCAAGGAAATAGACTCATCAGGGAGCAGGGAAGAGGGATCGAAAGCACGAGAGATTGATGGCCCGTCAAGCCAGGCAGAGTGATCATTTTGCCTTCACCATCTTAACCCTGATGTTGCAGAAGTCTCCACCTGGCCTTCCGCCATGGCCACCTAAGGAGTTCACCCCATGTTGAACCCACCTGAGTTCATGGATGAGTGCTGGATGGGCAATAGATAGTTTGGTGGCCCCTTTCCCCATTCTCCTCCCCCTTTCTCTGTCTTTCCTCATTCCCCTTTATGGCTGACCGGTTTTATTTCTAGAATGCTTGGAGATAGGAGCAGTAATAAACATTATGGAAAATGTTTTTGTGAACTTCTCTGTCAGTAATTAATAAACCAAGACATCTCTGCCTTGAGTGACAGCCCAGGGCAAGCATTATTATTCCCAGCACATGCTCAGCTTATGGCCACAGGGTCCTCTCAGAGAGTCCTGCGGCAGACGGGAGGGTTGAAGTGACGTGTGTGAACCCGAGATGCTGAGGCATTAAGTGAAGGGCTTGTAGGAGAAGACCCTGCTTCTCATTGATTAGAAGCGGACTCAGACAAGGTCACTTGTACGAGAGCAACCGGTTTATAGGAGAAGTCATGAAAGAAAGAAGATGTAGGAAGTTGGGAATAAGAAGGAATGGGAACGACCTTAGCAAATTGGAGAAACCCAAACGTACAGAGGAGAAAGGCTAAAGGCAAGGCGAGTTGCATATCTGGACCCCAGGAGGCCACCGATGTCATTCGCTGAAACCAATGATGTGGCTGGACTTGATAATAGCATTGGGGGAAAGGCTGGATCCCCAGCACTCTTCCTAAGCCCTACTCCCTTCGTTGAGGAATTCCTTTTTGCAGAGCTTAATCAAAGTGGAATCTGGACTCAGGGATGCCGTGTACAGTTGAGGACCAGGCACTGCCATGAAAATAAAAGCTTACCGAGGGAACAAGTGTTCTAAAATCGATGGCGAGGAGGGCATAGGAAGCCTGATGGGGCTTGATCAAGGGCAATGTAGCCGAGAGGCATGACCGAAACCCAAATGAAGGCCCAACATCATAGTGGGGGGAAAGTAAAAGGAAATAGAGGGAAAGAGCTGGAAGGCAAAGGGCACTTACAGAGATCTAAATACAGGTATTTATATGTAAGTATAAAGTATACAGGTATGTACATATGCAAGTATATATATATAATGATAGGGAAATAGATTTATGTATGTATATTATTTGTTAAGTATTAAGGCAACAGATGGACACTAGGCCTCTACTCAAGTACTCCCTCAATACAAGAACACTTTATTCTAATAGCTCAGAGTTCTGTGATACTCACCTTCCCTGACATCACCCATCACTGAAGACAAAACGCACGCATAAGCAAATGTAGTAAAGAAAGCTGATGGTGGCTGGCTATCAAAAGATATAGCATCGGGGGTCTTAAAGGCTGGAAGGTAAACAAGCGGCCATCTAGTTGAGAAGCATTAAAGCCCATATGGAAGAAGCACACCAGCCTGTGTGATTATGAGGTGTCGATGGGATCAGGTATCAGGCATCAAAGACCCAGAACAAAAGATCCTATCAATGTGAATGAGAGGAAGTACAGTGGAGACCCAAAGCCCATCTGTAGGCAATTGGACATTCCCTTACAGAAGGGTCACAAAGAGGAAGAGATGAACGAGTCAAGGTGCAGTATAGCAATGACAAAACACAGCTTTCCTCTAGTTCATTACTGCCCTCCCCTCCCCCCGCATCCTGACCCCAATTCTACCTTACAAATCCGGCTTGATCAGATCATGTACTCCAGTAAAGATAAGAGCTCTTAGCACAGGGACTCCAGGACAGATAATGAGAGTAGGGACACCAGGAAGGGAAGGGGACGGTGGAAGGAGATAAGGGAAACTGATCACAATGATCGACATATAGTCCCCTCCCAGGGGAACAGACAAGAGAAAAGTGGGTGAGGGGAGATAGCAGTGATGTAAGACATGAAAAAATAATTTATAAATTATCAAGGTTTCATGAGGGAAGGAGGGAGGGGGAGGGCAGGAAATGAGTTGATAGGAAGGGCTCAAGTAGGAAGAAAATGTTTTGAGAATGATGATGGCAACCTATGTGCAAATGTGTTTGACACTATGTATGTATGTATGGTGATAAGAGCTGTAAGAGCCTCCAATAAAATGATTTTAAAAAAGAAAGAGAATAAAAGCTTAGGTCAGAAAGGAACACACCAAATGGTGCTTGCTCTCCAGTCTCTGTTGCTCATTGGAGGCCTCAGATGCCGCACACCTAAGGCAACACAACCCAGCATGGGAGGTTAGGAGTGTCTTTCCCAAGAAAGTTTTACTTGCACTGGGGGTCCTTATTTCTTTACACAGTACCTCGTGTCCTCTCACTCCAACCCGAAAGACTCCCTTCAGTGTTTCTTGTCGGGCAAGTGTGATGGTTGCCCGCTTTTGGCTATCCGTGTGAATGTCTAATTACGCTCTTATTTTGAAGGACAGTGGATCTAGATACAGAAGTCTTGGTTCACAGGTTCTTTTCTCCCTTGCTTTTATCTCTTGAGGTCTGATTGCTGAGAGTCTGATGACAATGTGTCATCTGGTGGCTTTCTTTGGATTCATCCAACTTGGAGTGTTTTTTTCCTTTTTTTAAGCTTCTTGGATGTGTTGATTCACATCTTTCATTATATTTCAGAAGTTCTCAGTCATCACTTTGTCAAATATTTTTTCTGCCTCTTTCTCTCCTCTCCTTCTAGGTCTTCACAATGCGTATGTTGGCTCACCAGCCCCTTTTTACTCCGTGTCCTTTCCGTCCTCTGTGTGGATCTTTGAAACGGCCATTTCTTCAAGTTCGCTGAATCTTTCTTCTTTCAACTCCGCTCTGCCCTTCGGTCGCTTTCATGAATTTTTCATCTCAACCGCAGTACTTTTCTGTTCTGGTGTTGTGTGTGGTTCCTTTATTGACCATCAGACTTTACTGAGAGTCCAAGTTTGTTCAGAAGTGGGTTTTCTGTTTCTTTGTCTGTGATAGCATTAAGCTCATTGGACATTTTCAAGACAATCGCTTGAACGCTACTACCTACCAAGGCCAGGGTCTTGGCTTTCTGAGGCCTGGTTTGTTTCTTTGAATGGCCTTCCCTTCCCTGTGTCTCTACGTCGTGATTTGTTATCCTTGTTGACAATGGAACATTTGAGTAATGAAATGTGCTCACTCTGGAATCAGATTCTCCCCATTCCTCAGTGCCTGCTCTCCTTCCTTTCTTCCGTGTAAGCAAACTCCACAACCTGAGGCCCTCAGCTAATTTGGCAGAGCTCTGGTGGTGGAGCGAGTGAGACGTGGGACTGCCAAGCATGAGTTCGGCAGCTTGAAACTGCCAGCGGTTCTGTGGGAGCGAGGTGAAGAGTTCTCCTCTCTTGAAGATCTGTCATCTTGGAAACCCACAGTTCTACTCTAGGGTCACTACGAGTCAGCATGGACTTGATGGCTGTGACTCTGGAAGCTGACTTGTGGCACTTTGTCTAAAACGACTGCCCAGATCGAATGTAAGTTCTGCTTTGAATGACTCTAAAGCCTGCCCTAAAAACGTTGCTGCTGCTGCTCTGAAGAGACGGTTCAGCTTCTGGTAAACATTGTAGTGCTTGTGCCCCAACAGGAAGGATCCTGGTTGTCAGTGTGGGTTAGGAGTGGGACTACTAACTGAACGGTTAGCAGAAAGATGAGGCCGTTCAACTCTAAAGATTTACAGCCATGCAAACCCTATGAGCAGTTCTACCCTGCCCTATAGGGGTCCCTGTGCATTTTTAACCTCAAAGGAGCAAAGGTTAGGTTTTAGCTTGTTCGAGGAATTGTTTGTTAAACGATGCCTACTGAGAGCATTTTCTTGCCTACTCCAAGGAGAATACCTTCATTTCAGAAGGTAGGAAACTAGAAATGATGATGTTAAGAAGGACTGTGACTCAACAATCCCTTTGTAACTTATTGTTATGTGCCCCTGGGGCTGGTGAAGCAAAGAGTCCCTTATTCACTTCACCCAATAAAATCTCACTCTCTTCTTGCAATCTGGAACATTACAGTACCCTGCTTGGGTGCTAATATGCCTCCTGATTGGCGACTCTCTCTTTTAATAAAACTCTGCTTTTTACAATAGTCTTTGTCTGGTAGCAAGACTATTCATGTCCCTCAGCTGTCATCAGAGAGGGTGTCTCAGAAGCTTAATCTATGTAAAAACCCTGCAAATGGATTTTGAGCTCTCACTGTGTCATCCCTAGCCCCTGTAAACTGGGTGTTTCCAATTTAAACTCTAATATTCCTTCCTTTGGATTTTATCGTTTGTCATTCTTGGATCACACAGCCTGGTGTGTGCCTTCCACGTGGTCTTAGTTGAAGCCAAACTTCTTTGAGTAGCAGCCTTCAAGGCCCCAGACGCAGTTCTTTTTGATAGCTGGGCAGCATCTACTTTCTTCATCCCTCTTGGTTGTAGCATCCATATCTTCAGTTATCTCTTCATGAGGGTGAACATCGAGGAAGGCCATGTCATAAAAACGAATTGTTCTTGGATTGGGCTGGACTTAAGTGGGAGCCCCAAATCCATTTGCTTGTCTCTGGTTGTTTGTGTCTGTCTGGTTATGTATGTATCCATCAGCCTCCTGGTGTATAAGTTGATTCTATTGTTGAGATCGTTAATCCACCCACCGTCCTAGGATTTAACAAGGGGAGTTATGCACGTGTAGACCAGCTCCGAACTGGAATCCGTCAGTTGTTGATTTATGCGGATGACGCTATTAAATGATTGGGCACGGTTTACATTGCTCATGGGATTTGACGATAGGGGAACATTTCCAGAAACTTCCACTCACGAGGGCAGAACTATGATATGCAGATTAATGAGTATCCTTGTAAGCCAGGGAGGGCAGGGAGTAAGCCAGGGAGTAAGCCAAGTGGTAAATATATGGTGATTCCGGGCTGCCTTTCCTTAGACGCCCACAAACCAAGATCCTACCCAAGGTCCAGGGACTGTCAACTTTCTCGTCTTGGGATGACAGTCCTTTGGTTCTTCTCCCAGCTGAGTGTTTTGGTTGTAAGTCCAAGGGCTACAGGCAGGTGAGGCAAAGCCCACGTCATTTGGAGGGGTCTCTGCTTGGAGTGCTTCTGGTCTGGCCTATGAGAGATGCAGTGTTTTCTCCAAGGACACCATAGGTCAGAGCATACAGGCTGGGTCACCAAGGGCAGGATCTGCTGTTTCTTTCCTTCTGTTGCCAGAATCAAGTTCTTCTCTTTTACAGAAGAAAGAATTACTCTGGTGGGACACACAGGCAGAGATTTTTATTAAAGGTTCCAGGGCGGGAACCATCCCAGATACCTAATTTGCCCCAGGAAGATGGCTCCCCATCAACACACATGTCTCAGGCTTTTTAAAGCTTCCCGTTGGGTGGGAGGGATTCTGAGGAATGCAGTCTACAATGGTGTGGTGGGGAAGGGGAGACATGAAGGACTTTCAAGATGGCGCCCATGCAAGGGGTTCTGGGAATTGTAGTCCCTCATCAGAAGCGAGCCCAGTGACACAAGGCCAAGTCCCTGTCTTGGGGAAATCAGGTCAACGTGTGCCTTTCTTTCCATCTCAAAGCCAGTTGACCCATTTCTGCAGCCTCACCTGTGCTCTGTTTCCAGACTTCTGCTCCCCGAGGTAATTATCTCGGTAAAGCTGTTTTGCGTCTGCCTCGGTGGGTCACACCGGCCTCCCTTTGTGCCCCCTGACCGAATCCACTAGTCGGAAGTGATCTTTGGTGTTGGGTTGTGCGTCAGAGTCAGCTTGGTGGCAGTGCGCTCGGCTCTTGGCTTTGGTTCATGAGTGCAAATTGAGCAGATGACAGTGAGCTCTGGACTTCATGCTCAAGGCACACGTTCTGCCACTTGGCCGTTTAGCTCAGTCCTGCAGCCTGACAAGACAGTGTTGGGTCAAGGTTCAACAGTTACTTTCAGGGGTTTCCCCAGTCTGGATTTAGGAAGTCTGGTTTCCATATGAATTTGCAGTTCTTTTCCATGAATCTTAAATTGTATTTTCAGAACAAGAAAGGCATACCTCTGATTCTGAGCACCACACTTGCTGGTCACACAGGGTGGTTTGGGAGGCAGTTTGAATTTTGTGTCCAGTTATTATATGGCAGTTATGTAATCTACCAACTTGAGTGAAGGGGTGGAGTCTAGCCAATCAGGTCAGAGCCAATAATGCCCCTGTGTGGGCATGGCCTTCTTCTGAGGATTCTGGGAACTCCTGTCTTCCTCCCTGGAGGTGGGACGCACACTCTCTCTGCCACCCCTTTCCTGCTATTGGGACAGTGAGCTGGAGGAGACGTGTGGAGAACTGTGCCAGCACTGAGATACTTCCCCTGCCACTGGATCCACAAGACCTTCTACCCACTGCTCTGTGACCTTCCTGCCTTTGGCATCATTGCATGTACTTTGCGAGTCTAAAGAGGAATTTACAGGCTAATATCAGACATATGGGCTAATATTGGACTTATGAACTTGATCTGAACGAGGCGGGGGTGTTTTCTCAATATATAATCATCCTTTGATATAAAGTTCTCTCTTATACATATTGTGTGTTTACGAACTTGTTTTCTAGTCAGCCAGAACTAACACATGCTGTCTTTCAGAAGAGCCATAACAGAGAAGCAGTTTCTCTGAGATCCACTAGAGAAAGGAAGGGCAAGGGGGCTGAGAAGAGAAGATGGGGTGGGGGAAGAGGTTGAGGGCATGCTTCTGGGTCCCTTTAGAAGAGTGGACGGAAGACTAAGCCAAAAGGAGACTTTTGAAGCCAAAGTCTTTATCTTGTTCACCACGTATCCCCAGCAGCGAGTATGAGGGTTGGTCTCAGTCAATAGCTCTTGAAGGAATATGGTTTCTATTTTTAAACATCTGAAGGACTCTTAGGGAAGAGGAAGCGATTAAACTCCCGCAGGAGCTCTCGAGAGACAGGGCCATCGGAGGGCAGAGCGAGCGGCCCCGGGGTAGCTGTACACTAGGAGGTCAGCAGAGATTGGTGGACACCTGGGAGAGGTGTTAGACACCCCCGAGATCAGACCTTGCCCTTCAAGGTGGGCCGCAGAAGCACAGCTGAGTGATCGTATGGTAGCAGTCTCCAACATAGCCTTGACCCCTCCTGACCGCCATGGCTTTGTGTAATCCCCTTCCGCGTGGAATCGGCGTGGGCTGTGTGACCCACAGAACACCGTGGGAAGGGTGGTATGTGCCTTTGAAGACCAACTTGCTTTCACTGGGCATCTTGGATAACTCACTTTGGGGAAAGCCGAAGGCTGGGTGTGGACAGCCCCTTGGAGAGGCCCACACAGGGAAGACAATGGTCCCAGGACGAACTTGCTAGTGACCAAGAGGTTCTCCTTCCTTCTTCATTTCAGAGGACTCCAGCCTCGCCCACATCTCGCTGTAGACGGAGGAGAGCTCTTGTACCAGAACGATGCACTTGAGGGGCACCCAGATTCCTCACCCAGGGAGACTGTGCTAGGTCAGGCATCAGCCCTCTTGTTTTACGCCGTCCCATTTTAGGGTGAATGATCCAAGTTTTTTTTTTTTTTTTGGGGGGGGGTGGCTTCAGACGATGAGATCTTACTTCTAGTCTCCTTAGCTCTAATGGTTCTACTTGATGCGCATTTCTGCGCCTCTCTTTGGGCCACCACTCATGTGACACCTGGGACAAGTGTTCCCAAGCAGTGCCCAGGCCCAGAGGGTTTCTCAAGTTGGGGGTGGAGGGGTGGGGAGACTTCCCAGCACATGTCTTCAAGGACGTCTCCTTCAATCAAGGGGTTCTTGGAGGGTTTCTGAAGTTGGGGGTGGTGGGTATGGGGAGGTGTCCTAGCATATGTCTTCAAGGATGTCTTCTTAGTCCCTGTCCACCTTGGTCTTGCTACCGGCACGCATCTGACGTGGCATTCGCTTTTGTTGTGCACGGCTCTTGAGTCGTTCCCCGGCTCTTGGTGACTGACGTGGTAAAGAAATTGAGCAACTGTGACCCAGAGGGTTTTCATGGGTTGATTTTTGGAAGGAAGCACCCTAGCCTTGCCTGCTGGTCTGTCTTCACCGGGAAGCTCCCTTGACCCGTGAGCTGCACCGGAGCCACACGCAAGCCCCTACGGACAGATTGGTGCTGGCCGTGCATGAGGTCCCCAGACATGGTATCCCCACACCAAACGTGTTCCCTCAGAGCCCTAAGAGTCAATCCTGACGTACAGCAACCTGACAGGTTCCCAGGAGCCACCGGGTCATCAGGCAGAGGAAGCCTCTCAATGAGAGATGGCCAGCGTGGCTGCACCAGTGGGCTCCCACCTAACCGCCGTCAGGAGGCAGGTGCAGGACTGGGTGGTGTTTTGTCCTAAGTGTCCGGAGCCGCTATGAGCTGGACACCGGACACTAAGGAAACACAGGGCAGAGAAGAGTTACCCCGGAGAGAGACTCTCCGTTTCTTTCCCCTGTGGAGTGGCGAGTGTGTGTTTGAACTGCCAACCTTTAGGTTAGCTGCTGAGCATGTGGCCACTGTGCCCCCCTGCGCCCTCCCCACCCCAGGCTCCTAGAACGTGGCGTGGGTCCCCTTTACCTGCTCTTGGACTGGAGCGTGAGTGAAGGTGAGCGGCTCCTTCCCCTGGCTTGTCTGGCTTCCTGGCCGACCGAACAGCAGAGGGCAGTGCCGTACACCCTGAAATGCCTCCCAGTGGACCGGCTGCAATAGGAATTTACCCCTCATCCCCTAGGGCTGTCCTTTGGGGGAAACGCTGCCTCTGGCAGTAAAGCCCAGGCCTGTCTAGAAAATGCCACTGACAAAGCACGGCGGGACACGTCTCAGACCCAGGCATGTAGACAGATCTCCTGGAAAGTGAGAGTGAGGCGGGCTCGAAGCCCTTACTGATGGAAGATCAGGGATGACAGCCCTCAGCAGGGAGGACAACTCAGGGCGAAGAAGACCCAGAGCCTCAGCTCAACCACTTTCATGATCAATGGAGCGATGATTGACGTTAAGGAGGTCCTCTCGCCTGGCCCACACTGAGCGCTCGTGGAAGCATCAGTCACGCGATCCAAGGACACGCGGCGTTGGGTCCACCTGCTGCACCAGCCCTTCTGAAAGTGTTGGGAAGCAAGAGCTAAGATGCTCCTGCCTCAAGCCAGGGCGTTTTCATTCACGCGCCTCTGATGCCCGTGAAAGTTGGCCATCGAGTAAGAAAAAGAGCGCAGGACAGTGGATGGATGTGGACAGTGGTGTTGGTGAAGAAGATCGGAAGGACCATGGACTGCCAAAAGGACAGGTGTCTGCTGTGGAAGAAGGACGATCTGAATGCTCCCCGGAGCAGGGTTAGTGAGACTTGGCCTCATGTACTTTGGGCGTGAGATCAGGAGGGACCCGTCCCTGGAGAAGGACGTGCAGCTTGGTAAAGCAAAGGAGGAGCAAAGAAAGGGACGGCCCTCAGCTAGAGGAGTTGACATGCTGGCTGCTGCCCCGGCCTCAAACATAGGGGAGGTTGGAAGAGTGACACAGGAAGTTGTGGTGTACACAGTGTGAAGATGAACTGGAACCGACCAGAGGGCACTTAACCACAACATCCTTATTCCAATAATAATAATAATAATAATAATAATAATTATTATTATTATTATAAATACACCACGGACTTCCTTTGTTGTAGTTGCCAGCGCTGTTTGAGTTGGTTTGACTCAAGGAACCCGTGGATCAAAGAGTGGAACAGGGCCTGTTCCTGCAGGTGCAGCCACTGTGGGAATGCAATCTATGAAGGGTCTTCTTCTTTTTGGTTTACCCTCTCCTTTACCAAGTGTGACCTTGTCTTTGTCTAGACACTGGTTCCTCCTGCTAACACCCCAAATATCTAAGATCAAGCCTTCCTCATCCTCGTTTCTAAGGAGAATTCTGAAAGTCCTTCTAATAAGACACATTGGTGTTTTTTTTTTTGTTTTTTTTTTTGCTTTGGAAGTTTGCAGTGTATCCCATTTTCTTTGCCAACATCAGAATTCGAAGGTAGCAGTTCTTCTTTGGTCTGCCTTATTTCTTGTCCATGCATAGGAGGTGATGGAAAATGTCATGACTTGTGTCAGGAAGAGCTTAGTCCTCAGAGTGACAGCTTGGCCTTTTATCACTTTAAAGAGGCCCTTTGCAGTAGATTTTCCCAATGACTATGTCATTGAATTAAAGAAAATCATCTTATTGGGGACTCTTACAACTCATATCCATCCATCCATCCATCCATCCATCCATCCATCCATCCATCCATCGTGTCATTCACATTTGTACATTTGTTGCCACCATCATTCTCAAAACATTTGCTTTCTACTTGAACCCTTTGTATCAGCTCCTCATTTTTCCCCTCCCTCCCTGCCCCCCTCCCTGCCCCCACTTCCTCATGAACCCTTGGTAATTTATAAATTATTATTATTTAGGCGTGTCTTATACTGTCCGACATCTTCCTTTACCCACTTTTCTGTTGTCCGCCCCTCAGGGAGGGGGTTATATGTTGATCCTTGTAATCAGTTCCCCCTGTCTACCCCACCTTCCCTCCATCCTCCCAGTATTGCCACTCTCACCACTGGTCATGAGGGGTTCATCTGTCCTGGATTCCCTATGTTTCCAGTTTCTATCTGTACCAGTGTCCATTCTCTGGACTAGCTGGATTTGAAAGGTAAGATTGGGATCATGATGTGGGGGTGGGGGGTGGGCGGAAGGAAGCATGTAAGAGCTAGAGGAAAATTGTATTTTTTTTGGTCTTTGCTACACTGTACTCTGGCTCGTCTCCTCCCTGCAACCCTTCTGTCAGAGGATGTCCAATTGTCTACCGATGGACCTTGGGTCCCCACTCCGCACTCCCCCTCACTCACAGTCATTGAATTTTTTTTGGCTGCAGCTTTCGTGAGCATTGATTGTAAAAAGGACATCCTTGACCTCTTCAGTGTTTCCTCTGTTTGTCATGATGTTACCCATTGACCCTTTTGGGAGGGTTTTTGCTTTAAAGTATAGACCATACTGACAGGTGCAATCTTGTCAGATACTCAACAGGAAGTGCTTCAAATCTGCCTCCTTTCCAGCAAGCAAAGTTGTGTCATTTGTGTATGGAAGGTTGTTAATGAATCTTCCTCCAATTCCAAGTCCCACTCTTTCCCATGTAGTCCAACTTAGCACATGGATTAAATATATATGGTGAAAAGACATGATCTCGACGCACACCTTTCCTGGTCTTAAACCCTGAGTGACTGCCTTTTGTGTATGTACCAGTTTTGCGTGAGCACAATGAAAGAGCAAACAAACCGTCAAAAACCAGTCCCTGCTGTGCTGTGGCGTTCATTCCAACTCCTGTCAACCTACCTCGAGTTCCCAAGGCTGTTAAGTCTTCATGGGAGCAGACAACTCCATCTCCCCGCTGCCCCCCCGCCCCCAACAGCAGCCCACCCTTACTCCACTAGGGCTTACATGTGTTGGAATTCCCATGACTTGAAGTGTTATCCATAATGTGTTATGATACACACAGTGGGTTACTAAAACACAGGGAGGCACCTTTCTGTTATTCTCCTTTCCGCCAAGAGTCATCGGACATCAGCCCCGGCAGAGATGCCCCTTTCCACATCCTCTTCTGAATCCAGCTCGGAACCCTGGGGGTTCCTTGCTGATGTGTGCAGCTGCAACTGCTTTCAAGCCACCTTGAGCAATTCCACATTCTACTTCCGTGAGACGAATGATACGAAGTGACCACCTGTGCTTTATTTCCGATTTCTGTTGGGTCCGTGGATACAAGTATGGATTTCTTCCGGTCAGTTCAGGAGTCCTGGTGGGATAGCTGGTTGGAGTTGGGCTGCTAACTCCAAAGTCAGTGGTTCAGACCCATCAGCTGCTTTGAAGAAGGAAGATGCAGTTTTCTGCTCTTGTGAAGATGTACCATCTTGCAAACCCACGGGTCGCCCTAGCCTGTCCTCTCGTGTGGCCACGAGCCAGGACTGATTCAGTGTCAGTGAGTTTGGTTTTGGTTTTCCGGTCTGTTGGCAAAGTAGCTGTCTTCCAGATTTCTTGGCATAGACTCGTGACTTCTACCAACATTGCACCCATCCATTGAAATGTCTCTTTGGCGTTCCATCCATTCCGGAGGCCTCGTTTGTCACCCAGGCCTCCAGTGCAGCTCGACCGCTCTCCTTTCACACCGTCGCTCTGAGATCATATGCCGCCCTCCGGGAATGGTTGAACGCTGACAATCTTGGGTGGTTGGTGGGAGGGATCCAGTGACTTTGTATTCCCTCCATCTTCTTTTGATGTTTTTCAATATTTCATCAATCTTCTGTGACACAACAGCTTGAGAACAGGGCTCATTCTTTAGTTCTTGCAGCTCAAGACATGCTGAGCCTGGTCTCCCACGCTTGGTTCCTAACTCGAGGTTTGCACATTGAATTTTAATCCTTCTCTCTATTTTCTCGAGTCAAGGGTCTTGGACACTGCTGTAGCTATTTTGCTTCATCATTTTTTTTTTGTTTTTTGTTTTTGGGCATCACTGCCCTCTGGTGGTGGGAGTAGGAGGCCCAGCTCCACTGCTGGATTTGAACCTCCAACCCAGTGGGCCGCAGTCCCGCGCACAACCACTACGCCACCGGAGCTCAGCCCCATCATTTCTTTCTTTCACTTGAGTGACTGTACATCCAAGAGTAAATTCTGGAGTCTTGTTTTTGGTCTTTTTTAATACCCAATTTGTTTTTTCCTTACCTATCTTTTTAATTGCCTTTCACTTTCTTCATGTGTGATGTTTTTGAAGGCATTTCACAACCGGGGTAGCATTTGCGTCAAATCTGTTCTTCAGATGGTCTCTAAAATCAGGTGGGGTAAGACCCAAGGCCATATTTTGGTTCAGGTGGACGTATCTTAATTGTCTTCAGCTTCCATTTGAACTTGCACAGGAGTAACTAGTGGTTTGTTTCAAAGCGAGCCCTTGGCCTTGACCTGACTGATGGTATTGCACATCTCCATTGCCTCTTTTATGGGTTTGGTCGATCTGGTTCTGATGCATTGCATCTAGTGATGCCCGCATGTAAAGCCCCTCCATCGTCAATTTGTAGACTGTTACTTGTGTGTTGGAAGCTTAGTCATGAGTATTTCAAATCCCAAAAGGGTTGTCCCTGATGGACAGGTTGCAATTGAGAGCGTAAAGACTGAGACAGAGGAGGACAGATGGCCTGGCAATCCACTTCTGAAAAAAGTTCGTGAATGAAAATCATATGAGCTTCAGTAGCCTGTTGTCCGATACAGCACCAGAAAGTGAGCCTCTCGGTTCGGAAGCCATTGAAAATATGACTGCATTCAGCTGTCTCCTGAAAGTTGAGTTCACGTTAATGCCACCGGTGAAGCAAAGCTTTGAAAACCCTTTGGCGATGAAGCACGACTGAAAATGAGGAGAAACAGCTATTTTTAGTCATCAGAATGTGGACTACACAAGATGTGAATCTAGGCAACTTGGAAGTCATTAAAAATGAAGTGCTTGAAGGTCAAATTCCTCGACATTTGTGAACTGAAATGAACTGGTATTGGTTCTTTTCAAGCAGACAACATAGGAATTTCTGTGCTGGGAATGACACATTGAAGATGAATGGCGTCATATTCATCATCAAAAAAGAACAGTTCAAGTTCTATCCTCAGCACAGCATTATCAGTGACAGGATACTATGCATATGTCTATAAGGATGATAAGTTAACACGGCTATTATTCAAATGTACATGCCAACCATTTTCACCACAGATGAAGAAACTGATGATTAAAAAAAAAATCAACTTCTAGAGGCTGAAATTGGTCAGACATGGAATCAAGATGCTTTGATAATTCCTGGTGATCAGAATGCAGAAGTGGAAAACAAAGTTGAGTAATTGAGAAATATGGCCTTTGTGTTAGAAACTCTGCCACAGATCTCAGGATAGAACTTTTCTTGAATCAATGACCTATTGATTAGAAATACATTTTTGTTTTCTCTGAACAACACAAAGGGCCATCCATGTTAGTCACCTAAAAGCTTGGGTCAATAGAACCGTGTTTTCCCCCAGAATCCCCATAGCCGCTGAGGTGCTTGATGGTCACCCAGAGGCACTGCTCACAGTAGGAAAGATGCTGTAGGATTATGAAAAGACTCATGAACCTATAACAGGATGGCCCTTAAAAACATCACGCACAGAGGGTAGGATTCCATTTGTGTGAAGTGCTCAGACTAGGCAAATCTATGCAGACAGCAAGAAAGCCAGAGGCTGTCTAGGGTTGGGAAGATGGTGGGGGC
>PVJH01012835.1:0-62786 GCA_004026705.1 Nesogale talazaci | reverse complement strand
ATGGAGATCACTCTGGTCACACGTCTTCCAAGAAAGAGCTGTCTGTCCTCTTAGCAGCCCACGACACTTTCAATATTCTTGTCCAGCACCATGATTCTGATGCGTCTCTGGTCTTCCTTATTAAATGTCCAACTTTCACATGCAGATGAGGCAGTGGGAAATACCATGGTTTTGGCAAGGGTCACATTAGCCATCAAAATAATATGCTTGCTTTTCAATACTCAAAAGTACCAAGAAGAGGGAGAAAATAAGACAGAGGCAATGGCCAGGTACCCTACACGGGTTTAGAGCTGGGAATGGGAATCACTGATGCTCTCACTATGGAATGGGTAGATAGAGGCATACATAGCCCATAAGCGGCTGCTACCACCCAGGGAGAGGCAGAGTTCTTCTCACAGACACTCTTGACAGTGGTTTTGGCAGAAGATAAGCTGTTGGATATTCTGGAGAATCTGTCTGGCTCCTAGACATTTTCTCCTGGACCACACTGTGGGAAACTATTTTAGAAAATAATTATTATGACTTTCCACATCCCAGGTGCTGAAGGGTTAGAAGGAACCGCTCCCTGACTCAAGGGTGAGATCATTCTTCAGTTTTAAACAGATGCATCAATCCATGAGCTACCGATATTGGAATTGTGGAATATTGCTGGTGATGTTCAATTTTTATGAAGACACTGGACAATATCGTTATCATTTACTATAAGTTTCCCCTGTAATTTCTTCAAGCATAATAAACCTTTTAATCTTTATATACAGCTTGTGATGGTGGTGGTGTATGTATGTATGTATATATGTATATATTTGTGGCATCACTGCCCTGGTGGGAGTAGGAGGCTCAGTCTTGCTCCTGGAGAGCTGCTGCTGGATTTGAACTGTCAACCCCGTGGGTTGTGGTACTGCACACAACCACTATGCCACCAGGGCTCAGCCAGTGGTGGTGTATTTTTAAATCATCATTGTCTAGATTTTGAGGGATCAGTGTGGTTCAGTAGTAAAACCCTTGCCATCCAAGAGAGAGATATCTGGGTCAGACATATGTTCAGTCACCACCCATCATTAGTGGAGGTTCACACATTGTTATGATCCTAAGACGAACGCTGCAGAAAAGGTTGGGGATTTACAGGAACCCAAGGATGGGCCACTTATTGGGTTCCACAATGGTCAGGAGGATGGTCTAGAAGGAGAAGGCATGTTGTGCATGGAATCCCATTGTGCATGGAATCAACACAAGTAGGGGCCAATTTAGGAGCAGCCAACAAGAACAACCACAGTTCTTGAAACAGGTATAAAGAAATTATGCAACTTTTCCATGGTTGCACATGCAGTAAGTGAATGTCAGTGGGTCCCCAGGAATTTTGTTTATAGAGCACTGGACTTTCAAATTGATTACTCTTCTGACTATAGCACCTTTGAATTCACTACCATTTGGTCCTTCAAGGGAATAGGGTGTCACCTCAGTCTTAGGGGATTGGATAAGCTCAATTGGCTCTTAAATTTATCTTCTCCCTATCAAATTAGTCCAGGGATATCTGAGGACTCCTTGCTCTTGTTTAACCTGTGTGGTTCTGATTTCCCTAACAATTGGGTGAAGTGTTTTGTAAAGTTTAGAATTCTGGCTCAAGTGAAGACAGCTTGCCTTTCTATCTTAGACAGCAGCAATAAGGCCGCTGGACTCTTAAACAGTGGCCTCTTCAGCAATTCCTTTCGTGGCTACTCTCCAGCCCTTCCAGAGGCAGCATCTTTTTCTTGGAACTCTTTCTACTTGAGGGCCCTTTGCCATCAAGGCTTCCCTCCACCTGCTTCTCTCTCGTTCCTCTCAAACTTCCTGACTTCTGCTTTCTTCTTCTGGCTTTATTTCTCTTATTCTTTTTTTTTCTTTCATCACATCACTCTTTATAGTAGATTTGGAAGGTCCCATTTATAATTACTTCCTGAAAAAATTGCAGCCCCAACCCCAACTCCCCCTCCCTTTAAGGTCAGGATATACATTTTTATTTTCAAGACTTTTACCATGAATTAGGTGAAGGTTTACAGAGCAGACTCTCAGTTTGACATTCAGCAATTCACACACATTTTGCTTCAAATCGTTCTTGACAAGTTGCTCCAGGTTCTCTCCTTCACCCTGTTTCCTTCCTTGTTTCCTCTTGCTTTCCGAATCTGTATTTCCAGTTCCCAGTGTTGCAAGCTCTTGTCTGTATCAGTGTGCATGTTCTGGTCTAGCCATATTTATCAAGTAGAATTGGAGTCATGATGGGGTGGGTGGGATGGGGAAGGAAGCATTATAGAACTATAGGAAAGTTGTACTGCACGCTGACTGGCTCGTCATTCTTCTTCCCTCCAGTTGGGGAGAGAGCAGACGTTGCATAATACATGGCTACTCAAAGATGTTTAATAGCCCTGTCTCTAGTCGCCAAAGTAGGGATGTCAGAAAGTTGTGTTTGAGGACTGTATTATTCCAATTGAGCTTGGTGTTCTCTGAAACTATGGTCCTGGTCCCCTAGACCCAGTGAGTTATGCTGTCAAGGAGTTTGATGATCTCTAAGAAAGTTTCATAACTTTGCCCAATATATGCTCGACCACATTCATGGGTATATTTGTAAGAAAGGTCAAACACATATCTACAACTACCTTCCATCAAACATGCATACATATACTCATGGGTATCCTGCCACTCTCCCTTTCACACCATTTGGCCTGTAAGTCTATCCAAAACTTTACTTTCCAGGATTATTACAATGGCAGAATAGTGTGTGAGATCACTGTTCTCTTCAATTCTTGTAAAATGTCCAGTGTTTTCCTTTGCCCCATCATTATTTCCTAACCTCCTTCTTATTATACATTGCCTTCCCCTTTACTCAAGTTAGGTACTAGTGAGGTAATGGTCACACAATGCGCTGCTAATGACAAACTCAGCAGTTCAAAACCACCAGCTGCTCCTCAGGGGAAAAATGGGACTTTCTCATTCTGTAAAGAATGAAGCTTACTGGGGCAGTTATATCTGATCCTATGACAGTGGTTCCTAACCTCCCTAATGCTGCTGCCATTTAATACAGTTCATGTTGTGGTGACCCCCCAACCATAAGATTATTTTCTACTGTTATAAATTGGACAACCGCTGTGAAAGGGTCATTTGAGCCCAAAAGGGATTGTGACCCACAGGCTGAGAACCACTGTCTTTTTGAGTCCCTGTAAGTGGACATTGGCTCCATGGCAGAGTTTGGCTTAGTTTTGATTTGTCCAAATTAACACATGTCTACATAGTAGGTGGTGAATTTCCCATCTCCCCCTTCTCTTTCTACACCCGGTAATCATTACGTAATTTTTTAGGTGAAAAATATTCTTTACATTTTACAATTGTAGTATTATGCAATACTAGTCTTTTTGTAATGGACTAGTCACATTTAGTTCTAGATTCATCAAAATTATGAGATGTTTCTAGGATACATCTATTCTTTAACTTGTAGTATTCTATTGTGTGTATGTACCAAAGTTTCTTTATTCATTCTTGTGCAGATGGCCCTTCAGTTGTTCTCCTCTTTTTGTTCTTGCAAACATTCCTGAGAAGAATATGGATCTGCATATTCCTGTTTGTGTCACAGCACTTATTTCTCTAGAATACATACCAAATCAACTCAGGGATTGCTGGCCCATGTGCTGTTTCTCTTCATGACTTTATGAAGAAGCACCATCCTGCTGTCCACACTCATAGTAACCTTTACCAACCAGCAGCCATAGCAGATGACTACGTTCTATCTATAAACTTGCCAGTACTTGTCATTTTATTTTTTAACTTTGCTATTAATTTTGGGGCGAGGTGATATCTAATTGTGGATATGAGTTGCATCTCTTGAGTGACTAATGATCAAGAGCATTTCTTCATGTTTATTGGCTACTTAAAGTCTTCTTTGATGATGTGTCGGTTCATATCCTCGGTCAATTTTTGAATTGGATGATTTGTCTTTCTCTTGTTGAGGTCTTGTTGCACCCTATAAGTTTCAGAGATTAATTTCTTCTCAGATATGTTATTGCCCTCTCTTTTTTTTTTTAGTCTGCAGGCTCCTTTTACTCTTTTTGATATCTAACGATGCATATATGTTTGAAATTTTAGTGGTCACAGTCATACATTTTTTGTTTTCTGCTGTTTATGTTTTTGTTGTGCTTGATAGTATATTTATATGCAATTTTGATATTTATGAATTTTGATGATTTATTTATGAATATTTATAAAATATTATTTTGATTATGATATTATCTTATATGCATTGATTATCTTTGTAGTTCTAAGTTTCACATTTAAATCTGATCTATCTTGAGTTAGTTTTTGGGTCCTGTTTCAAACCTGGATATTCAGTTTTGCTAATACTGTCTGTGAAAGAGATTGTCTTTTCCTCTTTTGTGTTTGTCATTTTGCAAAAGATCAGCTATCAGTAAGTGGGTAGTTTGCCTTATGAGTTCTCAATTTTTGTTCTATCAGTCTCTACCTTTCAATATACCAGAACCAAGAAGTTCTTCTGGTGTAGTCTTGACATGTTGGATAACTGAGCACAAAGTAAGCAGTTCCAAACAATCTCCAACAGAGAAAGATGAGACTTTCTACTCCCATAATATCTCAGAAACTTATAAGATGCAGTTCCATTCTGTCCTGTAGGGTCACTATGAGTTAGAATCAACTTGAAGGCAATGAGTTTGTTTCTTTTGTTTTGTTTGAACAGAGCCATTCTGCTTTTTATTTTGTCTATCTATCTTAAAAGTTTTATTGACATGTAATTTCCACATAATACATTTCAATATTCTCATCATATTCAAAAGAGTTGCATAATCCTCACCACAATAAATTGTCCTCATTGTAGTTAGCTCCCTATTCCCCGTCAACCTCCTCTGCCATACTCCTAGAACTAATTTGTCCAGTTGCTCTCTCTACAGCTTTACTGATCCTGGATTTCATATGTAGAAAATCATACAAATTCAAAACAGACAAACAAAACAGCCTATCAACAATAGCACACTAAAACAAAGAAAAACTTCAATAGAAAATAAAGTACAAAATACTAAAAGCTGGAATAAGTATGCATCAGATCAAAAGGGAACTCAAGTGACAAAGTGTCAAATTTTAAAGTAACTACAACTGCAGTAATCCAACTGACAAGGCAATCTGTATGATAGCAAGACCATTCCCATCACGCGTTTTTAGTCAGAGGCATTCACCAGGGACTTAATCCACAGGGGGGTCCTGCAAATGGGTTTGAGGTTTTCACTGTCATCTATATCCTCTGCAAACTGGATGTTCAGACTATAGACAATACTACCATTCCTTCCTCTAGATTTGGCAAGCTGGCCCACCTGGTGTAGTTACCTTCTGTCTGCCGCAGACATGCTGCTCTCCACCCTCTCGATTTCAATTTCCAGTAAGGTTCACTGATAACTCTTGTAGGAGTATCTGTTAATTTGGGGTGACCATAGAACATCATGATATAACAGGAACTGATTGGTCTTTTTCTTCAATCCCCATTATAGGAAACAGACCAAGGTCAAGTGAGATTTTCCCTCTTGAAGTGTTTTTTAAGATATACAAATAAGGGGGTAATATGTGGTACCTGAGCACTAAGCAGACACCCTAACTCATTGCTTAGGAGATTGGATCAGATGACCTGAGATCAAAAGTTTGCCCTTGTCTTGGGTTTATTCTCATAGTAGTGGTCTCAGACAATATCTGTCTTTTGGTGATTTTACTTTACTTACTTCACTTCACCTTCAGTATGATTGTTTCCAGGTCCATTTGTACCATGAGCTGTTTTATGGCTTTATTATTTTTTAAAAAAGAGATGCAGGGCTGAGCCCCAGTGGTGTAAGTGGTTGAGTGCGGGACTGTGGCCTGTGGGTTTGGCGGTTCAAATCCAGGGACGGCTCTCAGGAGCAGCACTGGGTAGTGCCCACAACCCTCAGAGGCAGTGATGCCCACTGCCCCGCCCCCCCCCCAAAAGAGACGCATAGTATTCCATTATGTGTACATGCTAGAGTTTCCTTATCCATTCTTCTACTGAAGAATGTTTGGGCTGTCTCAGCTTCTTGCTATTATGAATTTTTAAGTAATAAACTTGGGAGAACAAATGTCTGTTTGCATTCTGCCTCTTACTTCTTTGGGATATATGCCCAGTAGAGGTATTGCTGAGTCCTGGGATAGTTCTATTCCCAGTTATTTCAGGTAGAGCCACTATAAACCCAATAGTATTACACAAGAGTTCCAATCTCTCCATACCTCTTCAGTATCTCCACCCCCCCATTTTTTGTTTTAATTTGGGCTTTCATTGTGGGTGTAAGCTGATATCTCACCATAATTTCTATTTGCATCTCCCAGATGACAAGTGATCACGAGCATTTTCTTCAAGTGTTTGTTAATCATTTATTACTGTTGTCTTTGGTGAACTCTCTGTCCATGTCTTTTGCCTACTTTCTTGTGGGATCAATGAAAAATCTTTGAGGTGTTGCAGAATTTTAAGTTTTTTTGTAATTAGTCCCTTGCACATTGTGTCACTGTCAAATCCATTCCCCCAAACCATGCCCCAGTGCATGAACTTTTGTTTTACTCTCTTGAAAGTCTTTTGATGGGCATAAATGATTTAGTTTTAGTAGGGTCCAGACATCTATTTTGTTTTCCACCGTGTGCTTTCCTTTTTATTACCTTGGTAGTCTGTAAACTCTGCAATAGTGTCCTTAAGTTTGTCTCAATGTTTTCATTGTTGCTTCTTATAGAGCTAGGGTCCATATTTAGGTCTCTAATCCTTCTTTAATTTGTTTGTGCATGGGCCAAGGTATGATTCTTGTTTAATTCTTCTGAATATGGAGATCCAATTTGTTGACAAGGATATCCATGTCTTCTTAGATATATTTTGGTCCTTTTTTAAAAAATCAGTGGATGTGTTTATTTCTGTATTTTATATGCTGTTAAATTGATCTAGGTATCTATCATTGTACACTACCAGGTTATTTTAACTATTGTGCTATGTAATAGATTTTGAAATCAGAGAGTGCAAGTCTTCATAGGTTGGTCTTCTTTTTAAGGGGTTCTTTGTATTTCTTCGCTTTCTATATGAAGTTCATAATTTGTTGTTCCATTTCTATAATGATTTGAATTGGAATTACATTGTATTTATAGATTGTTTTAGATAGTAGTGATATTGTCACAATAATAAGCCCTCCTCAATCGCCTTGCATATGTGTAAATGTCTTTTCATTTCTTGTAATTGTGTTCTGTACTTTTGTTTGTACAGGTCTTTTGTTTCTTTGGCTAGGCTTAGTCCTAAAGATTTTTGCCTTTCACATGACTATTATAAGTGGTATTTTTTTCTTGATGTCTTTATTAGAGTTCTCTTCACTGGTATACTGACATCTAATTGATTTCCTTTTGTTAACCTTGCATCTTATCACTTTATCAAATCTCCCAATTGTTTTTAACAATATTGCTGTGGAGTCTTTGGAATTGCCTATATACAAAACCATGCCATTTGCAAATATTGAGTGTTTCAGTTCTTTTTTTCCCAATTGTATTCTCTTGATTCCTTTTTTGTTGTCTAATGGTTCTGGCTCAGACGTCTAGCGTGATGTTGAATAAGCGTAGTGATAAGAGGCACCCTTTTCTAGAACCAGGCAGTTTGACTATGGTGAGAGGGCAGGTGTTGAGATCGGAAAAGGAGAGCCCTCCTGCTCTGTTCTTTAGTAGACCTTTGATTATGTGGGAATCTCTTTCTTTTCTATATGTGGTTGATGATGAATTTTTCTACTTTAAAATTTTTCTACTTTAAAAACTAGGTTGGGATTGTATTATATTTGTTCTTTATTCAAAATCATCTTATTGGGAGTTAATAGATATGATATCATTAGATAGATCAATCAGAACAAGTTATATTGTACAATTTTTCCCACAATCAGTTTCAAAACATTCTTCTCCTTCCTGAACTCCTTGATATCAGCTCCCATTTACCCCCAGCCCCCCACTATCACAGTACTTTCTGGAAACCCTTATTCTACTTGCTGTTCCTGTAGGTTCATCAATACTGGGTTTTAAAGAAAACAACAATAACAATGACAATAATACTATAAAGACAAAGATAAAATTAAAGAGTAAGAAAGAAAAGACCACCAATATTATTTAAAAAGCCCAAGAAGAAATTTCTGCCATGAAACAATTGAGAAATATTTGAGCCTACAGCAAATTCAGGTAAGGTCAAGAGAGAGGTCTACTGATCAAGTATCATGTTATACCATGGTTCAATCCATAATTATCAAGTTTACAATAATCTCTGCCTGATAATAAAGCTGTTCAAGTCCCTTGCCTGTGACTAGCTTGGATCGGTCAGAGGCTTCATCTGACTAGATACTCTGCAGATGGATTTTGAGTTCTCATAGATTGTATTATATTTGTAAAGCATTTTGTATAGTATTGACATTTTCACAATGTCAACTCTTCCTATCTGTGAGAATGGTATATTCTTCAATATATGTGGTTCTCTTTTAGTTGCTTGTAATAGTGTTTTGTAGGATTCCTTACAAAGGTCTTCTGCTTATCTGGTTAGATTTATTCATCATTATTTTATCTTTGGGGTTGTTATGTTAAATAGTATTGCTTCCTAATTTCGTTCCAGAGCCCTCTTTGTTAGCATAAAGGAATTCAGCTGAGTTCTCAGTGTTGATTAAGTACCATGCTACTTTGCTGACTCTTTCAATTATTTCATATTATTTTCTTGCCTGAAAGTCCACCAACAATGGTAGAAGCAGTACATTGATAAAGAGCTGCCGGATGTTTGGGTCAAATTCCAAAGAGGACGTAAAACAAAGATCCTGACTCACCGTAGGGAATATTAGGAATATATTTGTGTTTTTTTTTACAATGTTAAGGAATTCTATGAATAACCTTGAGGAGAATGAGGATTTCAAAACACTTCATTATGCTCATGTGGAATCTGTGCTTGGAGCAACGGCAGTTGTGTGAACAGAACAAGGGCATATATGGCACGGTTGAAAACCAGGAATGTTAAGCGAGAGGGTTATATCTTGTCACCACACTTATTCCATCTGTATGCCGAGCAGACTCGCACAGCAGCTGCATTACCTGAAGAAGAATGTAGGCTCACGAATAAGCTGAGGTATGTAGATGACACAGCTTTGCTTGCTGAAAGTGAGGAGCACTTAAAGCACTGACTGATCACTAACAAGGATCGCAGTGTGGATCACACCTCGCTGTAAAGAAGTGTGGAAAAGAATGGAGAAAAGGTCAAGGATTTTGTCTTACTTGGATCTACAATCAATGCTCATGGAAGAAGTAGTCCAGATATCCAAAGATGAGCTACATTAGGTAAATGGGCTGCACAGGATCTCTTTAGAATACGGAAAAGCAGGGATGCAACTTTGAGGACTCATGTGCGCTTAAGCCAAGCCATGCACAGTATTTTCAATTGCCTCATGTGCATGTGAAAGTCAGATACTAGATAAAGAAGACTGTAGAAGAACTGATGCATTTGAATTGTGGAATTGTTAAAGCATATTAAAAGTATCATGCACTGCTAAAAGAACAAACCAGTCTGTCTTGAAAGAAATACAGCCAGAGAGCTCCTTAAAAGCTTGAGCATGTTGTCAGGAAAGAACAGTCCCTGGAGATGGATATCATGCTTGGCAAAGTAGACGGACAGCAAAGAAGAGGAAGGCCCTCAAGGAACTGGATTGACACTGTAGCTGCCACAATGGGCTCCAGCATAGGAATAATTTTGGGATGATACAGGACTGGGCAGTGTTTTTTCTGTTGTGTATAAGGTTGCCGTGAGTCTGAACAGACGTGATGACACCTAACATCAACAACCACCATAACATTGCCTTGCCTACTCAATGAAATTTTCTATGTATAGGATCATACCATCTGTAAATAGGGAGTGTTTTACTTCTCTGCTAATTTGGATGTCTTCAATTTCCCTTTCTTACTTCATAGCTCTAGCTAAGACTTGCAGCACCATATTGAGTAGGAGTGGTGATAAAGGGCATCCTTGTCTAGTTCCAGTTTAAGGGGGGAATACTTCAATTTATCTCGGTTGAATGTATTATACTACTGGTTAAATATTGCCTATGTTTAGCTTTTGTGGAAAAATTCATTATCTGTGATTTTCATTTTGCCAAAAACATTTTGAAGCTGTGTCACATACCATATATTTTTATGTCTCTCTCACACACACACACACGTTGAATACTGATTAAATGTTTGCCTGCTAACCTTAAAGGTGGGCAGTTCTAACCTACCCTGTAGCTCCTCAAATTTTAAAGATCTTCCCTATAAAGATTGCAACCTAGAAAACACTACGGGATAGTTCTTATCTGTTACATGGATTTACCCTGAGACAAAAAATTGTTTGACTGCATCCAACAAATATGTGTGCATTTCAAAAGGTTCATGGAAAAGTAGAATGAAAAGGTAATGGAAAAATTTCACCAAATCTTGATATATATCTTATTGGTTTTGTTTCTCTAGAGAATACTGACTTAGACACCAAGTACTAGTCCTCATCCTCTCCCTTCTATTAGCCCCCATTTCCTGTCACAGGAACTAGTATACTGTACTAGTTGGTAATAAGCTAGGAAGGCCTGCATTGACTCAGCTGTGCTCAGAATTAGTGAATAATGTTAGCTATGGTCAGAAAGGAATGCTGGTGGTACCACAGGGCAAACATTGGGCTGCTAACCACAAGGTTTGTGGCTGAAACCCACCAGCCACTCTATATTAGAAAGAGAAGGCTATCTGTTCCCATAAAGATTTACAGGTTCAACTTTGTTCTAATAACCTGGCATTCTGTGATGCTCACCTTCCGGACAAGAATGCTGAAGACAAAATGGGTACATAAGCAAAGGTGGTGAAGAAAGCTGATGGTGCTCGGCTACCAAAATATATAGGATCTAGGCTTGAAGATAAACAAGCTAACGTCTAGCTGAGAGGCACAAAGCCCACTTGGTATATGTGCCACTGAAGCAAGCACACAAAGCCCACTTGGAAGAAGCACATCAGCCTGTGTGAACATGAGGTGTCAATGGGATTAGGTATCAGGCATCAAAGACCCAGAACAAAAAAATCATGTATATCTGAATGACCCCACAGTGCAGAGTATCGGCCCAAAGCCCATCTGTAGACAATGAGGTATACCCTCCCAGAGACGAACCAGTCAGCTAGCTTCATAACAACTCTCAGGCTTCAGCTGACAGTAGAGTGGCAGCTGCATAAATTGGCCTGGGAATTGAACCTGGTTCTTCAGGAGAGGAAGTGAAAATTCTGACACCAACTATCCATTGCCTCTACTTGTGGGCAAGTTCACCTAATTCCTGGGCTCATCACACTTACCTTGTCTTCTGACTTAGGCTTCATCCACAGTGAAGCTGACATTCCTACTTCCTTCTTCTTCAACTCTTGGCTTTTTAATTGACTTTGAACTTTGACTGTGAGACTCACTGCCATTGAGTCAATTCTACGTCATTGTGACTCCATATAGCAGTGTACAATATCCCATGTAGGTTTCTAATCCTGTGACTCTTTATGAAAGTAGAAGCCTTCTTGCAGAGCAGCTGGTGGTTTTGAACTGCTGACCTTGCAGTTAGCAGCCCAATTAACAATCACTATATAACATCATAATAAATAGAGAAGATTCTGTTGTCCAGGAAAGGGACATATATTTATTGAGCTTCTAGAATTCTAAAAGAGAGTCAAGGTATTTTAAATGATATCATTTCTTAAAAGCAATTCCTAAGTGCTAGTTTTCTTTTCTTTTCTTGCTTTTTAGGTAACCTTTCTTCTTCTAGCACATCTTACAATCAGAGGGTTCCTACTTGTCCACCAATCTTTTCTATCGTCAACTCTTTCTTCTTGCTCAGTTTTTAGAGGAAATAAATGGACGGTGGAAGAACAGCTGGTTGCTGTTTATTTCCCTTGACTGAAACCATGCCTTTTTTTTTTAATTTTTTTTTAGGCATCACTGCCCTCTGGTGGTGGCCCAGCCTTTGCTCCTGTGAGCTGGAATTGAACCTCCATCCCAGTGGGCTTCAGTCTTGCGCACAACCACTACGCCACCGGGGCTCAGCCTGAAACCATGCCTTCTTAAGGCATGATTGTTTACATTGATCATTTAAATATTGTCCTCAAAACTTCCACCAAAGATTTCAAGTCCAAAGGGTAGGAACTTAAAAATGAGATAAACCTCAAAAATAACGAATGAAATATTCTCTCAGGTACATGTGTGCACAACAAAGCATCTGCATGGGCAGTGTTCGACAGACATGCTTGATACTATAATGGTATAACTGAGTTCAGAAATCCAGACAGGAAAATGCATGTGATGAATATAATTTGATGTAGTGAGTGCCATGGCTTTTCACACAGGACATGTGCTTTTCCTATCTCTTGAATATAAAGTAATTGTGTACAATGGTATGGTACATAGGAACTCAAACTCGCTGCTGTCCTGTGGTAGATTCTTACTCATAGCAACCCTGAAGGACAAAGTTGAACTGGCCCTGTGAGTTTCGGAGACTAAATATTTGTGGACCTAGAAAGCTTCACCTTTTATGAGGTGTGACTGGTGGTTTCAAACTGCTGAGTTTGTACCTAGCAGCTAAATGAATAACCCACTATGTCACTATGCAATATACAGTTCATAGGTTCTTTAAATTAATTTGAAAACTTTTTATGTGAACTGGGTGAAAGGTCGCAGTGTCAATCATCAGTTTTACATTCAACAATTTATATATGTATTTATTTTCTTCTTTAAAATAGTTTTATTGGACTATAATTCACATCTCATACAATTTCATATTTTGATAATATTAAGAAGTGTGCAACCACCACCAAAATCAGCTTTAGAACATTATCTTTTTCATACTCATTGTGAGCGTCTCATTTCCCCTCAGACCTCTGATGCCATGCCCCTAATCCAGTTACTGTGTTTATAGATTTATATATTCTGGATATCACATATAAAAAATCACACAAAAGAAAAACAAAAACGAACAAACACAATCTCAAATAAAACCAACAAGAGTGTAGAAACAAAACAGAGAAAAAGCTAAATCAAAATGAAAGAAGAAAAGATGAAAAACTAAAGCAACTTTAGGTGTTACCTTTTAACCTGACTACATCATCTGTATATTTTTACAATGCTCTGTCTGAGAGCAAAGATAATCACATTCTTGGACTGCAATCAGAGGGGATTTATCATGGTTTTAATCCATATGTGGACCCTGCAAATAGATTTTAGGTTTCCATGGTCACCCATAGCCTTCTGTCAACAAGATGTTTAGAATTTAAGCTCTGATAGTGTTTCCTCCACATTTGGATTTAATTATTTACAGCTCTTGAATCACATAGGTTGGTGTGCTTCTTCCATGTGGGCTTTGTTGACACCTCACGTAAGTGTCTGCTTGTTTGAAGACAAGCTTTTAAGACCTCAGATACTATCTGATAACCCTGTATTTGATTTATGACCACACTTTGCTATAGCTCCTATATCGTCAGTGATCTCTTCATGAGGAAATGTTTTAAGAAATAACTTTTTTAGATTAAGGGTGAGATTGTGAGCCCAAATCCATTTATTTCTCTATGATCTAGATATGTCTCTGGTTCCCTTTAGAGACACCATAATCATTTTCTAAAAAGAGAACATTATCAACCATCTCCATGTGGCATAAGTTAATTTTATTCATAGTATAATTAGTTTGGCCAGTGGTATGGAATTTGAAACACTGTTGAGAGAAGGAAATTATACATGTCCAGACAATTTTTTTTCAAACAGAAATACATTAATTGTTGATTTATCTAGATTAAAAGCTAAAGTAGCTTGACGCCCTTTACATGAACAGTATGTGTTGAGGATAGGGCAAATCTTTTAATTACACTCTTTCACAAAGGCTGAGCCAAGTCTGCCAGACGAATACATGCCCTGAAAAAGCAAAGAGAGCATTAAGATAGTAAATCTATGGTAACCTGAGGCCATTATGCATTTTTGTGCCGCCGAGTCACTTCCGATCCACAGTCAGTCTATGCACCACAGGAGGAAGCACTGCCTGGTCCAAAGTCCCAGCCTCAATCCAGCTCCTTGAGGGCCTTCCTCTTTGAAAAGTCCACCACTAATATCAAAGCAAGAGACTCAAACCAAAGTCCAATGATCAGCAATTCCATAACCTTGGGGTAGCAGTCATTTGCTTCTTATAATAAGGTGTTTGAGTCTTAGGTCCAAGAGAGTTCCTAAAGTCTGTTCCTAAAATCTGCTACCAACAAGTGTAGGATAAATCACAGTTCATTTAGTTGGGTTTCTGTATCATGTCATTTTGTGTAGCTGTGTTAGTCTGGGTAGACTAGAGAAACAAATTCATAGACACGTGCATATTTATAAGGGAGAGGTTTATATACAGAGGAATGTAACATTGAGAAAGCATCCTAGCCCAGTCCAGTCCAAGGTCATAAGTCTGATATTAGCCCATATGTCTGATACCAATCCATAAGTACTCTTCAGAAGCACATTCAATGATGCCAGGACAATCACAGGCCAGTGGGCGCAGAGTCTTGGGTATCTAGTGGTGGCAGAATCATCTCAGCACTGGCAGGTGTCTCCATCAGGTTTTTCCAGCTTCAGAGGTCTGGTTCCATCAGGGTAAGCCCATGTAACTTCTCCTCCAGCTCCTCCAGTCTCCAGGATTCAGAGTCTATCAGCATGCTGCTGTGTTGTCTTGTCAGTAGTCCATCTCCAAGAGACTCAATCAGAAGTCTCTCATCTCCAAGAGGGAAATATCATGAGATTTCCCAGAATCTCCAGAAAAAGCCATGCCCATACAGAGGTCTCATTGGTTATCTCCAGAATGACAGGTTAGACTCCATCCCTATACATGAAATTGACACAAGAGCACATGACTACTGCCACAGTAGCCTATGAGGAATATTGTGCACCTCACAAGGACAGACTTGTCTACAGTATGTGGTCTCGGTCAGTAAGGGCTTCATAGAAAGTAGATCAAAAGTGTCTAGTTAGGAAACTAATACCAGGTATATTCTTCCATTGTTTTCTAGATAAGTATCTTTAGGTGTTTTCCCATTGGCATGCTACCCCATCGGTTTACCCACCAACAATAGAGTCATCTCCTTCTCTGAGATAGACCTGCCCCCACATGACCACTCCCAGTCTTGACTAGAATTTCCAGGAAGGTCCTATTGTCATTCTTTTAGTAGTGTAGATTTTGGAGATCTCAGAACATTGTAGGCAGCAAATCATTGGTATTTCTCCTCACCTGCTAACCTGAAACACTGATCTCAGCTGAGGTGAGGTATCCTCTGTTGAAGTGGTTTTTAAGATGTGAAAATAAAGGGGGTGATATTATGGTTCATGAGCCCTAGGCAGGTTCTTGGCCAGAATTCTGTTGAGAATTTTTGCATCTATATTCATGAGGGATCTTAGTCTGCACTTTTCTGTTTCTGTCTTTGGCTGTTTTAGTAACAGATTTATGCTTGATTCATGGACTGAATTTGGGAATTTGTTGTCCCTTTCTATATTCTGGAAGAGTCTTTGAAGACTTGGGGACAGCCTTTCCCAAAATACTTGGTAGAATTTCTATTTCCCTGTGAAGCCCTCTGGTCTTGGACTTTTCTTGGTCAGAAGTTTCTTGATGGCTTTCTCGATTTCTTCTTTTGTTGTAGATCTGTTCAGGTTTATTATATCCATCTGTGTTAATTTGGGCAGGTGGCATATTGTAGGTATTTGTCTATTTCTTCTAGATTATCATACTCGTTGGAGTGCAATCTTTTTATTGTGCTGGTAATATTCTTTTAATTTCATTAGCATCTGTTGTGATGTCTCCCTTTTCATCTTTAACTCTAGATATTTGTATGTATTTTCTTTTTTCTTTGTTAAGTTTGCTAGTAGTTTGTTAATTTTGTTAATAGCTAAAAAGAAAAACAAACACCTTCTCTTGTTGATTTTTTCCTTTATTTTTGTCTTCCAGTTTATTTTTGCTTTATTATTTCTTTTCTGGTGTTGAAGGGTTTGTGTTGTTGTACTTGTTCTAGTGGTTGGTATTGTTCTGTCACCATATTGATTGTGGATGTGTCCTCTTTCTCATGTGCACCTTTTTTAATAGCTGCTTTTACTGTGTTCCAAAGGTTTTTGTATATTGCTTCATTGTTTTCCTTTGTTTCAAAGTATTTCTTAATTTTAACCCTTATTTGATCGATTACCCAGTCATTTTAAGTAGTATGTCATTCAATCTCTAGGTGTCTGTCTTTATGTTTTTGTTCTTGATATTATTGGTTACAGTTTCATAGTACTGTGGTCTGAGAAAATGGATTGGAGGATCACCATGGTGTTGAATTTGTTAATGCTTGCTTTATTGCTTCACTTGTGATCTAGTCATGGGTATGTACATGTGTGCTGAAGAAGAACACATACTTATCGTTGTAACTGGAATTTTCTGCATCTGTCTAGGAGGCTGAACTTGTTGGTTGTGTTGTTTAGTTCTTCTATGTCTTTCCTGGTAACCTGCCTTTTCTTGAGAGTGGTGTGCTGAAGCATCTAACCATTATTGTCAAGCTGTTTATTTCCTTTCTCAACCCTGTGAGGATAGGATAGAGGTATTTCTAGGGTCTTTCATTGAGGGAATGTGGTAGGTAGGTTTGTTGTACTAACATGGCCAATGGACACATGAATAGGGAGAGAGATAAATGGCTCCATGAATCTCACCCTTCTTGTCTCTTGCTCTTTGATCATCAGACAAGTATGCAGTCAGCCAGCTGCCTTGTTTGACCTGTGCCTCCATTTACGAGCTGGACTACCTTTGGGACACCTTACTGGTGGACCGTATGGCTGTAATTTGAGATTCCTTCAATCCCAGCATTGCCATGCTTCTGGAATATACATCTCTTGAGCTGGGGACTGTCAGATCCTGCCATCTGACTAACTGTTGGTGACCTGCCTTGCTGTTTGCTGCCTGTGACTGGACTGCCTGAATCGCTCCATAGAAGGACTTTCAGTGTATTAGCTATCTCATGGAATTGAGTTGCATGGAGCCATTGTATTACTTTATAGATTAACTGTTTATTTCTTAAGTTATCTATGAGTGTATGTATGTATGTATGTATGTATGTATGTATGTATCTACCTACCTACCTATCTAAATATATATAAAATTATTAATGTCCTGGCTTTGTTTCTCAGGAGAATCCTAACATACAGAATGTGTGTGTGCTATGGTTATATGTTCCTGATATATTATTCCTTTAGTTATTATAGAGTGCCCAATTTTGTCCCTCATGATATTATTTGTCTTCTTTTGACACTGATTAATATCTCTGCCTCTGCCTTTTTAGGGTTACCATTGCTTTGACAGTTTCTTCACCACCCTTAGATTTTTAGCCTTTTGTCTTAGAATTTAAGGTGTATTTCTTGCAGGGAGCATAGTGATGAATCCTGTTTCTGACTAATCTGGTGTGCTACTCTGTCTTTGATGCATTCCATCCTTTGATATTCAGTGTCATCGTTGATATTTGTGGGTTTGTTCCTGTCATTTTCCTGAATTTGTGTCTGCTTTCTTTCTCCCTTTTTCTTTGTTTCTTTTCTATTTTGGGGTTGAGTGCTGCTTTTATTGTATTGGTTTCTGGGTGATGTTGTTCTGTGTGATGCTCTCAAATTGTTGTAGAGTCTCTGCTCATAGTGAACTGGTTAATATTTTCAAAAAGCAGGTCTTGGTTTTGCTAATTCCTTCAATTTTCACGTGTCCAGACATACCTGAAAACACTGGGAGATTTCACTCATCTGCCCCTAGGAAATGTGGAAGACAACTATTTGGGCAAGTGATTGGAAGAGATTCATATTTGTGCCCATTTCTAAGAATGCTCAGACTACAGAACAGTATCAATATGCAAGTAAAACTTTGCCGAAGATCATCTACCAAGAGTTGTCATAGTACACTGACAAGGAACTTCCAGAGGTTTAGACCAGATTCAGAAAGGACATGGAACAAGGCCTATCGTTACTGATGGCCTAACACAGTATGGATGCCAACTCAATATAAAGAAGTTTAAAATACTCACAACTGGACAATAGATAACATCACAATCAAAGGAGAAAATGTCAAGTTGTCAAGGAAGTTGTCCTGCATGGGTGTGCAATCAATGCTCTTGGGAGCAGCAGGAAAGAGATCAAAAGATGGATCGCATTTGATGCATGTGCTGCACATTACCTCTGTGGAACATTGACAAGACAAAGTATGACTTTGAGAACTAAGGTGTACTTGATCCAAGCCGTGATATTTTCAATGGCCTCTTATGCATGTGAAAGTTGGACCACGAATAAAGAAGACTGATGAAGAATTGAAGCATTTGAATTATGGTGCTGAGGAACATGGGAAGCACTATGGGCTGATCAAAGGGCAAAATGATCTGTCTGGGAAGAAGCAAGGTCAGAGTGCCTCTCAGCAGCAATGACAGTGAGATTTGGTCTTAGGTATTGTGGACATGTCATCAGGCAAAATTAATCGCTGGAGTTGAGTATCATGCTGGGTAAAATAGTGGAGTAGCCACACCAACAAGCAAACAAAGGAGGCGCCTTGATAAGATGGACTGCCATTATGGTGACAATAATAGAGCATGCTTAGGAACAATTGTGAGGATGGACCTGGACCTGGCAGTGCGCGAGGTCTCTGTGGGTTGGAAAAGACTTGATGATACCTAACAAAACAGATATATTTTGAGGCTTAAATTTCCCTCATATTGGAGGGATAATTTTGCTGCCTATAGGATTCTTCTTACTTTGTACTTTGCTTTCAGAATTTTATATGTGTCAGTGCATTGTCTTCTTGCTATCAAGTCTGGCTTAGGCTTATCAGTTTTCCTTTTTTTGTTATTAGGTGAGATTCAATACATATATCACTCCACATTTCAATCATGTCACGTGCAACTGTACAATTGCTACCACAGTTTCCAAACATTCTTTTTCTACATGGTCTCTTTGACATGGCTTTTCGTTTACACCTTGCCCCCTCCCCCCACTGTATTCCTTATTCTACTAGCTGTCCCTGTAGGTTCTTGTATCCTAGGTGTAATATACCGAAAAACAGAAAAGCATAGAATACCACTTCAAGAAGGTGATTATCATTGCCATAGCACCTCTGAGATACACTCTAACATGAACAAATAAAAACCAAATAAAACACTGCTCTTTCCCCACCTGACTTCTCTCCCTTCTTCGTTCCTTAAAATCCGAGCGATTGACTCTGATATACTATGATATTTGTCTTTTGAGTTCCATTCTATTTGGTGTTCTCTCAGCATCTTGATTATCGCCCCCCCCCGCTTTTAAGTTGGGGGAAGTTTCTTCTATTATTTCTTATACTGTTTTGTCTATTACTTTTTGGTTTTATTCTTTTTGCTCAGGAACCCCCAAGAAATATACCATAATTTGTTTCTCTTGGGAGTGTCCCTCATCAGTCTCAGGCTTTCCTCTGACTCGTGGTGGTGGTGGAAGTGGTTTATTTTCACTCTCATTAGGTGTACTCAGAGGGCTTGCCTTTGATCTCACTTGTTTGACTTTCCTTTTCTTCCAGTCTATTTCTTGGGAATTTTACTATGTTGCTTACTTCCATGATCTCATTGCTTATCTTCTGGGACTCCTTTTGGTTTAAGGATTTGTTTTTTTTAATTTCTCTCATTGTTCTTAAGAGCCCCCGGCTATTAATAGCCCCGGCTATTGCTTGAAAGAAACGAAACAACTTATTTCTGAACTTTGCTTCTGGATTTCCAGTTCCTTGTTTCAGCGTGCTTCATTGGGTTGTGAGTTGGGGGGGGTGGAGTTCTGGGAGATTTTCTTTTGCATTTGTTTTTCTTGATTTTTTTTAGTGTGTTGTTGTTGACTGCTTGTGGTTCAGCTATTAATAATATGAGTGATATATTAGCTGCTGGGTTATTTAGGAGCACTTGACTTTGTCTAATGATGTGGAATAGATCTCATAGGAGCCAGAAAGTACTTGGTGATAAAAAAGAAATGGGGCTAGATGGGTAACTGGGGAAAGTTGGTGACAGGGAGAAGAGAGAGGTTAAAATAGAAATAATGATCATTGTAGTAGGCAGCTGTCTCATTAAGCCACCAGATCTGCAAAAACTATTGGGAAAATGAGTGTTTATCAGAATTTATCGGTTATATGGACATACATTTCATGAAGATAAGGAGAGAGAGGGGGCAAAAAGAGGTAGATAAGGCAGGAGAAAAGTGCATGCAAATATTCAAACCTGAAGAAGAGGATTTATATATATGAATATATGTATATACATACACATATAAATCCTCTTCTTCAGGATTAATTAATTATATGTGATATACTATATATTTTTGAGGAGTAAAATTACAGAGCAAATGTAAAATATTTTGAGAGAAAGAAAAAAAATAGCAGAATAAAATAAGATAAAAAGGAAAACAATAAAGACAAAAGGGAGAGCAGAAAGTGTGGATGTCCTGGGACAGAAGAGATGAAAGACAGGGCTGTGGCTTGAGTGTGGGCAGTGGAGTTCTGTTGCTCTCTCAGTGTGAATTTGGGTGTGCTTGCCCTCCTAGGATATAAAGAAAAAGGCCTTTGTTTCTGTGAGTGTGTTCAAATATTCAGGGGTGCCTGCTTTTGCCTTAGAGACGTGTAATTTCAGTGGGGTGGGGTTGCTCAGGAAGAAGTGGGAGAGAACTAGAAAAAAATAATAAATTATTATATTACATCAAGAACATAGAAACAAAATAAAACTAAACAAGGAATAAAATTGCCTTGTGGGTGAAAATTCCTAGTGCTTTGGTAGTTTTATTATTCATATTATGAGGGAGTACCTCCCCCCACCCCCCTCACACATATAAGCATGAAAACAGCATCGCTGGGCAGTGTTTTGGTAAGCACACATTTTTCCTGCAAGTTGATTATAGAGCAACTCATTCTGAATTAGTACACACAGTGAGACAGTTAAGGTTTATTGTGCCAACCTGACTGATAAACACTTGTGGGATTAACTGAAGGGTAGAGAGATACATGGCTTGGTGAGCTTCACCTTTCTAGTTCTTGGGTCTCCTGCTCTCTGATGGTCAGACCAGGGTGCAGCTGCCTTAGTTAGTTCCCTGCTTCAGCTGGCAAGGCTCACTTCCTGTGAGACATCCTGAGGAGAAGCCACATAGACCTAGTCTGATAAAGCCCTGGGTGCTGGAGCAGCCACGTGGAGACCCCTGCCAGTGCTGAGGTGTTTACATGCTCACTGGTTCAGCTTTCTTCCAGTAGTCAGCATCACTGCATGTATTTTGTGAGAGTTCTGAGGACTTTGTAGGTTGGTGTAGGACAGAGGGGGTAATGTCGGACTTACGGGCTTGGACAGCACTGGGTGGGGATGCTTTCTTAATGTACACTTACCCTCCTCTTTTTCCCACTTACTCTTTATACAAAAGTCTCTCTCATATACATATAGTTTTCTGTGGGTTTGTTTCCCTAATGTACCCAGGTTATACACCCAGTGGTATCACCTGGAAGATTTTCTCTGATCACTGGTGATTTTTTTTGTAAAAGCAGTTTCACTCAAATCTTTTTTTTTTTTTTTGTAGTGTCCCATTTAAGAGAACAGTATGTGCTGGGAAATTTTGTTTCTTGCTTGGGAAATATGCCATGGAAACTGTTGTAATGATGAACGCAGCTTACAAGGACGGCACTATGGGAAAAAATTCAAGGATGCAAGTGGTTTTTTCATTTCAAAAAAGGTAAAATGATGATTGATTACAAACCTCGTTGTGGACATCTGTCAACTTCCTAAATGGATGGAAATGTTCACCAAATTTGTGTTCAAAGACCTACAATGGACCAGTATAGAGATGGGGGAATTCTCTGAACTGAGAGCTCTGTTCAGTGAATTTCACTGAAACACTTGGGAATGAGAAAGATCACTCGAAAGTTTGTGCCTTAAGTTCTGACTGACCAGGGAAAAGAGCACTGAGTGCTCTGAAAGAAGAGCTCCAAATCAACCCATACTTTTTTCCCTCAAGGTCATTACTGGTGAGGAGACATGGTGTGATTCTTACACCAAAAGCAAGCATCAATCAAGTCAGTGGAAGGTGCCATCATCACCTCGCCTCTTAAAAGCTCCTCAAATGAAATCAAAGAAAGATGATGCTCATTTGCTTTCTTTTTGATATGAGGGAGTGCATTTGGAGTTCATCCCAACAGGTCAGACAATTTTAACAGGTTAAACAATTTTTCTGTTTAGAGCAGTGGTTCTCAACCTTCCTAATGCCACAACCCTTAATACAGTTCCTCATGCTGTGCTGACCCCCGACCATAAAATTACTTTCACTGCTACTTTATGACTGTAATTTTACTACTGCTATGAATCGGGCACTCCCTGTGAAAAGGTGGTTTGATCCCTAAAGAGGTTGTGACCCATAGGCTGAGAACTGCTGATTTAGAGGTTCTGAGAAGATAGTGTAACAGTATGTGAAAAAAAGAGAGAGAGAGAGACCTTATCTGTGGCAGACGGGGGACTGGTTTTGTCACCACAATAATGCACCTACTCACACAGCCATCTCAGTGCATCAGTTTGGGGCAAAGAACAGTGTGCTTCTCTTGCCTCACACACCTTATTCACTTGACCTCCCTCAGTGCAACTTTTTGATTCTGCGAATGAAGAGGGACATGAGAGGACAGTGATTTGATGACGTTGAAGAGGTGAAGAAAAAACAAGGGAGGTGCTGTTAGCCATCCAAATAGATGAGTTAGAAAAATATTTCCTAGAATGGAATCGCAGATTTGATAAATGTATTATGTGATGGAGAGTACTTCCAAGGTGATAGGTTGCTTTGTAAAAAATTAAAATACATAGCTTTGAAAAAAAATCTTTTATTTTGCAGGGAGAGTCTACGCCTGGTACATCTGCAGCATGGTGGCAGGGGAAGCACATGAGCAGGAGGGTGCTGGGAAAGAAAGCAGGGAGGGAGTGGGAAAATGTTGAAAAGGATTGCCTGTGTGCTGAGGATAGCTGTACCAAGATGCCCACATGGTCTGTTATCCTTGCGGAGCCCACAGAAGCCAACCATGTAAGAAGTTTGATTAGGCCAGGAAGAATGGCTTATGCTGGAGAGGTGGTGAGACACACAGAAGTAGGTCAATGATAAAGGGGTCTGCCAGTAGGTGTTATGTATCCCCCACTTTAAGAATCTTTGTGTGTTTCTTTTTTAGGTTGATTATCTCACTTCCATGGAGGGCAGGATGACCCTTCTAATGGAAAATCTCCATTTCTTGTTGAGTTCTTCCCCTGCTTGTTACCTGGTTGGCAAGGTTTCTGGAAGTCAATTTACATGCATTTTGTTTCATATGATGTATCCATTCTGCTCAGTGCAATGCCAATCACCGCACTCGCTCGGTTTCTTATTTATATTCCTCCTCCTTTGTTAATTCTTCTGAATTCTTTTGTTGGAGAAATGCTACTCCTTTGGTATCAGATGGTTGATTAGTCTAAGGGGTGCCTATTTTGGCACTGTTATTGTACTCCTTATAGACTTATATCTTCTTTGGCTTACAAGTAAGCCTTGGGGATGAGTTCACTTCCTAAAACTAAGGGATCACAAAGGACCATACCTTTGGGAATTCTCCCTGTCTCTATCTGCCAAGTATCCTGGTCTCTTTTTTTGATTCTGGGTTTTGTTGTACTATTTCCTTACACTCTATGCAGTATTTTCTAATGTGATCCCTTTCAGAGGAGTTGGTCTTGGTAGCTGGACATGATTGATTCCTTTTGTCTCACACATGTGACTGGATTACGTATTATATTGTACCTGACATTCTGTTCTTAATGTGAACATTCCACATTTACAAAGAAAAAGTTTACCAATGATGCATGCTTCCACTTGTAGCAGCATTCATTCTCATAACTGTGTATTTCTTAAATGCTGTCACGCTAGCTCTGTTTAATTTTCTCTTGATAAAGCCACTGTGAATTTTCTCATAATAATGCCATAATATGGCGCCCCAATGCAGCAGCACCAGTGCTAGTCACAGCAGCAACAAGAGGCAAAGAAGAAGTGGATTCAGAAGTGAAAAAAGAACGAGGAAAAAATCAGTGAATGCTTTTGCTGTTGATTTAGGTGTGTTTGTTTGTGTGGTGTTAGTGTTAATGTGGTGTTTGCACAACTTCCAAATCACGTAACATTTTATTTCAGAGACGTATCATGGGCATTAAGTGAAACACAAGAGTACTTAAATCTATCTTTGGTATATATTTAGAAAGCTAGTTTCTCAAGGTTTACTACGTTGGTGGTACATCACTGCATTTCATTATACTCGAAATGAGGAACTTTGCCCCTGCCATTGAAGTTTTGTTCCTGAATCTGCTTGAAATAGGAACACATTCTCTGTCCTTCCACTTAAGACATTTACACTTTTGATGGAGTCTATATGCCCTTAGCACTGACATCATGGTGAATTGGGACACAAATATTCAGAAATGTTTGACTTTTGTGATGCCTCTCAAGTTATGCCCATGTGATCATTGTGTGTTCTATCTATGTTTAAGACAGGCTATTTATAAAACCTCTTCTTCAACCTAGTGTACACCTTTTTCATCTCTACGTAGGAAACAAGTACTGCTTTTGAAAACATACCAAATAGAGTGCTAAATTTATGACATTAGCTGAACCCAAATCAAAATGTCTTCAGCACGCCACATGATGGAATTGCCAATGAATGAAGCATGACATGCCAAGCTGTTTGAGGAGCTCAGGCCTATTTGGACTTGCTTGGCATTAGCGTTTGTTCCTAATCACTCTGGGAAGTGGTGTGGTGGAAAATAAATCTGAGGGGAACTATGCCAAAGCAGTCAAGGCAACCTCTGGGAATAATCAAATCTAGCGGACCAGCAAAACTCCTGATATACCTTCAGGACACTTTGTACCAATTTTCTAAGCTATCACTTCACAAAAGACAGAGCCTATTTTCTTCCACTTTAGATTTTAAGTTGGGTCGAATGCATAGATTATCTCAAATAATGTTTAAAATGTCTCGTGTGCAATGCCTGTGAGGGAGTAATTATCATTGGATTATCCTGTATCTGTGCAATGTCAGAGGAAAAGTTCTCTGATTTGGGTAAATGTTTCAAGGCTTAGGACTGATGAAAGACATCTGCACAATGACTAAAAGGGGGAATAAAGGCCACTTACTGATAGACTAGACATAGATGTTAGTTCTCTAAAATATTCCCAGCAAAGATGCTTAGGCGTGTTCTTTGAAAGTCCTTTGAATTCGGTCTTAGACAAATTGCTATACATCAAAAGGATTATATCTTCAGGTACCATTCAAGGAATCCTAGTGTCACTGAGTTTAAATACTCAGCTGCTGGCTGAAAGGTTGGTGGTTCAAATCCACTCAAGGACTCTGTTGGAGAAAGACCTGGAGATCTGCTTTTTAAATATTTTCATCCAGGATCCCTGTGAGACAGTTCAATTCGGTAGCATGGGGTTGCTACGACTGGAATTGACTCAACCGTACCCAGTAATAGGATAACTTATGTTAACATACATTTCAAAATTCAGTTTCTAAAGCTTCGTCCATCCTAAACTGTAAGTGTGGTGTATCGACGATCTTCTGCCAGTCATGCTTTGGTGACAGTTGCCTTTGCCCTCCCAGGTCCTTTTCAAGCCTTTGAATCTGTGAGCTCCAGGATGCCATTACGATCTCATGCCAAAGATCTCTCTCAACTTGATAATGTATCTCTGTCCTTGTCTTGTGTTTGTCCTTTTAAGACTCAATAAATATTCTCCTTAAATTACATTTGTAATTTGGGGTCTTCTTTCATATCCCAGAAAGAATAGTATATTTGGGAAATTAGGAAGACAGATGTTTATTGAGTGTGTGAATAAGTGCCAGAAGGATGGTAGTCCCTGCCCCATGCCAGGGACTTCACCTTATGGAAGTTAAAGGAATCTCATTCCCACAGGTTTCATTTATTCACAAGAAAGGAGTTCCTGAGAATAAAAGTCTTGGCGTTTTAACTTTTGTCCTCCTCCCACTGTTTGCTTGTTTGATTTGATGATCCTGTATTAGGAAGCCATTACTGCTGCTCAATTAAGCCACATCCTTCCATCTATCTAATAATACAGAGTGGAACTTTGATTTTCCACTATTCAATTCATGCATCAATATTTCAGGCATTTCTGAAGCTGGGAAGGGAAAAGGTTTATTATCCTTAACTTTTTTAGGAATGTGCATTGAACCCACTCATCTGACTTGCGAGCTTCTATCTGCACAGCAGCAGGATCCCAACCGATGTGTACCCAAGTTGTTTCCATGTGCTTTCAAAATGGTGCCTCAAGTACGTCCACAATGTGTTCTCTAACTATAATTGTCACTTGGGAAGTAGTTATCTTCGTCTTGTGTACGAGTATGTTCCTGGGAAGGCTAATTATTACCAGGACACATCATGAAAGCACAAGCTTTTTTTTTTCCAAGAAAAGTATCTCCAGATGTTCCTCAAGCTACTGCCAAAACTATACTTTACCTTAAGAAACCAGGAAATCCCAGAGAACCTCTTCTTGGGCCTTAGTTTTATAGAACACTTCATGAACTACAATGAACGCCAATGTTCATAAACTCAGCTTAAACTTAGACCAAGTGCAATGCTTGGGACAGGCATAACATCCCTGCCATTTTTCTCTGCTCAGAGTAGTAGATCCTAACCACAAACCTTCTTCTCCTAGACTATGGACCAATTTTTCTGTGAATATTATTGACGGAAAATATATCCATTTGTGGTAAAATTGTCATAGTGAGGGTTGATACATACTGGTCTGATGGTTTCATTTATGAATGCTAAGTTAGTCTACCTTAAACCATAGATTTCATATTTATTGGTTTTTTTCATTTCTGTAAACATAGGTAGGTCTTCAGAGCAATAAGGGAAGATGGGTTTTATACATTATTTTTCTAAAATGAAATTATACTTTTATTCACAGATGCACAGAAGCTGAATAGGCCAATAATTTGATATCCTATATTTACCATTGCTTAGTTGAGTATATGTTCATGAAAGTAGACTATAAGATTTATAACACTCATTTCATGAAGAGGCATTCCTAAACCAAACACATGGCTGTCAATTCGATCGTGGGTCACAGTGACCTTCTAGAATGGAGTAGAGTTGACCTATATGGTTTCCAAAGTTCTAAATTCTGATGGAAGCAGATTGTCACATTTTTCTACCATGACAGTTACTTAGAGAGCCACAAAACCCATACGTGCTCTTCTTGCTAAGTACAGGTGCTTGGAAGCAGCCTGAAACTTAGCTTTTACTCTTTAAAAAGAATCAGGGACCTCAAATTATCTCCTGTCTTTTCCCTTGACTAATTAACTTTAATTCATTCAATTGGACCCCAGGAACATAGTGAGTCTGAGAACTTGTAGTGAGACAATTGACAGAGCAATAGCTTGGCATCCAAAAATTGACCGCCATATCTGCAAAGCCATCTTTCTCACTGTTAAGAAAAAACTGTAACATTTTACAAATTTATAAACTAACCCTTAGATCCATGTAAGGTGATTGTTCAAGTAAAATGAAAACATAAAAGGGTAAAACCTCATGCTAAATCATGTGCCTTTTCATCAGGTAAATCTGCTGCACAAGATCCCCTTAGCGTGTTGAAGAGCAAGGAGGTCACTTAGTGGACTATGGGGGGGTCTGACTCAGGCCATGGTATTTTCAATCACCACCTATGTATGCAAAAGTTAGACCTTGAACAGGAACACCTAATAAGAATTGAGATATTTGACTTATGGGACTGGTGAAGAATATAGAGAGTCCAATGGACTCATAAACCTGCTTTGGAAGAAGTATGGCCAGAATGTTCCTAAGTCACATGAATGGCAAGATTCCATCTCGCATATTTTGAACCTGTCAGGAGAAACCCATCTCTGCAAAAGGACATGCTGGTTGGTAAAGAGCAATGCAAAGTAGAGAGCAATGCAAAAGAGGAAGACCCTTAACTAGGGAGATTCACACAGTGGCTGCAGCAACAGACTCAAACACGAGAACCATTGTGAAGAAGGCGCAGGCCTGGCCAGTGTTCATTCTGCTGTCTACAGGGTGGCTGCGAGTCAGAACTGATTGTGGAGACCCAGCAACAGCGAGACCCACAGTGATCATCTGTTTATATGCTCTAAGACTTTTTAAAAGGCAACCAAAAGAGGATACACACATTCCTCTAAACAAATAAATAAATATATTTACAAACGCTTCCATTGATTTTAGAATGTTTTTAGTTGCCATAGTCTCTGCTCTGGTGCCTAGCAACCTTACACGTAACACGACAAAACATTTCCTGGTCCTGTGCCATCTTCAGGACTGTTAGTTTTCTGGAATTACTATATTGTGACTCAGAGTATCAAACCATCTCATTGAAGATTTCCCTCATTTTCACTGATCCGCAACCTTACCAAACCCGATGCCCTTTTCTAGGTATTATTCTTTCTTGAGAACTTGTCCCAAAGGTAGTGCCCTAGACTTGCCACTCTCTCTCATAAGAAGAATTCCAGTTGTGTTTCTTCTTCTCTCTTTTTAAATTATTTTAAAAGATCATTTTATTGGGGGCTCATACAATGTTTTTCACAATCCATACATGCCTATATTGTGCCAAGCACCATTGCACACCTGCTGCTGTCATCATTCTCAAAACATTTGCTTTCTACTTGAGCCCCCGACATCAGCTCTTTATGTTTTCCCCTCCCTCCCTACTCACCCCTCTCCCTCATGAACCCTTGATAATTTATAAATTATTATTATCTTGTCACAACTTACACTGCCCGACTTTTCCCCTTTCTCACTCCTCTGCTGTCTGTTCTCCAGATAGGAAGTTATAGGTAGATCCTTGCAATCGGCTCCCTCTTTCTACCCTACCTTCCCTCCACCTATCCAGTAGCTCCACTCTCACTCCTGGTCCTGAGGGGTTCATCCGTCCTAGATTACCTGTATTTCCAGTTCCCATCTGTACCAATGTATCTCTTCCAGTCTAGCCGAATTTTTAAACTAGACTTGGGATAATGATAGTTGGATGGAGGAAGCCTTTAAGAACTAGAGGAATGTTGTATGTTTCATTGTTACATCATTGCACCCTGACTGGTCCATCTCCTCCCTGTGACCCTTCTGTAAGGGGATGTCCAATTGCCCACAAATGGGCATAGGGTTCCCACTCATCAATCCCTCATTCGTAGTGGTTGTGTTTCTTCTAAGATGGATATATTTGCTGTGAGTTCAGAGAAGTTTCACAGTTTATTCTTCACCAACATCACCCTTTGAATGCAGCAGTTCTCTCTACATATGCTAATGAAGATGAACAATTAAACTGGCACCAACTCTTCACCCTTGTGTACTACTCTTGAAGAAAGCTAAAACTGGTTCACCTGTACTGAGATTTTTTAAAAAATTGCAAAGTAGGATTATTTGGAGTTTTAGAAAAGACAAAAACAAACAACCAAACAAAACACAGCAGAAGTTAACTGACCTCTAAGCATTGACACCTTACAGTATTTAAAAAAATTCTTTTCCTATATTTTACATGGTCTAAATTTGCTGCCATTCAGATGATTTCAACTTATAGCCACCTTACAGAACAGGATAGAACTCCCCTCTGGATTTTTAAGACCATAAATCTTTAAGGGAGCACTAAGTTTCATCTTTCTTCCACAGAATGGCTCAGGGATTTGAACAACTGACCTTGTGGTTAGCAGATCACCTTGTAACTTACTACACCATCAGACCTCCTTTTCTTCATGTGGTAAGATGTAGGAAAGATGTGGTTTTACTTAAATGAATGTGAATGTGAATGTATTTATTTGGACAAACTACACTATTCTAGCTATAAGAATTTATCTGTCAGAAAATACATTTGTGTTTGGAACTAGGTTGTCAGTTGCAGATACCTTGCATCTAATTTATACATCTACACATCCCTTTGAAGTCCATAGAAGTAAAAAAAAATGACTGGTCTCTCCATATCTTGCGATGTTGTCAAAGGCTTTTTGAAGTCTACTATATTATGCTACAAGTGAAGTAATTGCCCGTCCTTTTTTGGAACATATCTTGTTCTCTATTTGCCATGCACAGCCACCCTCATCATCACAGAATTTAGATTAAATCAGTAGACACCACATGCTTTTAAAGCCCATCAGCAATTAACTCTGTTTTTTTGTGCCAATGGAGGGGAGTGATGAATTGTAAGTGCAAGCTTAACTTGACTGTGTCAAGAGGCACTTGTTCCCTCTCCTGATGAAAGTCTTTGTAGAGAAAGCAGAGTTTCAAGTGCTGTTTCCATGGTACCCTTTAGAGCTTTCCAGGCAAATTTGCCAAAGTAGACATAAAGATACTGTGACTACTTGATAGGACCATGAGGAATGTATGCAAACACAGTCCCTCATGACTGAATGTGTAATTCAGAACTAAGATAATGGATGATAGATGGAGGAACCAGGTGAAGGCACATCTGTGGATTAAGTTTTAAAACTTTCTTTGCCCCCTCCTTATTTTACTGAGATGTGAAAAACAAGGCTTCTTTTGTCCTAGACGACAAGGGAGATTTAGACCTATGGTCACAAAAGCCACTTATGCTCAGCCTATTTCATCAAAGGCATAATAAAAATATCTCCAGCATGACACAGCCCTGGAAAAACTCTGAGTGTACTTTTCTAATTAGGACTGAGAGGTGAAGCCAGTGATCCTGTCCTCCGTTCTCCACCTGGCTGAGCACACCTTCTGCACAGTGTGTGCAGCTCTGCTCGGCTGCCCAGTACTTCCTACACAGTCAGTTGCACATGTGCGTTGGCCGCAGGAAGCCTGGGCCCACGTTACTGTCTGAGAGGAGTTTTCCGTTTAGAGTAGGGTTTGGCGAGGTCTGGGCAATGTCTTGCCAAACCTGCAAATTCCCGTCAGAGGTCACTCATCCCTAGATGAGAAATAGTCCTTATGCTGTTGTCAGAAAACTCTGATCATTCGCTCAAAATGTAGGGGGATGTCTGTCTGGCCAGACTGAAATATCAAGAAGCCAGAAGTACTTATGCATTTATTTTTACTGAAGAATGTGTCTGCCGTCGACGGTACCTGGGCTACTAATAGTGTGTGGGAGTGTGTGTTGGACATGTTTATCCGCTGTTCTGAATAAAGAGAAATTCTTGAAAGTAGTGGAGGAAAAGTCATCTGCTTAAAAATAGTGGAGGCAATAACAATTCCAGTTCAGGAGCCAAAGCAAATCCTAAGGTATGGTACAGAATGTTATCTTAGAAACTGCGTTTTGTGTTTGGGTTGGTCTACAGTCTTAGGGAGGTAGCAATTCTTTTCTCCTTGACAGATCGTGGACACATATACATAATGTCAAGGGTGCAATGGTTTTGGTAAAGACACTAGGAACTTAGTCTCCACTCAGTCATCCCTGGCAGGGGATGCTTTGGAGACCAGTCCCCTGCTAACAACATTCTGGAAACTGAGGCAATGAAAATCTCTTTGAGAGAAATCTTAATGGTTTATCTTTTTTCCCTTCTTCTTTTTGTTATTTTTGTCTACTTTTAGAATTCTGTAATTGAAAAAAGATTTTTTTCCCCCAAAAAAGGAACGCATCTGTTTCCCAAGCAAACACCAAGCTCACTTCCATCAAGGTCATTCCTATTCACAGAGACACTACAGAACAGGGTGGAACTGCCCCTGTAGCTTCCTAGACTGGAATGCTTCACAGAAGTAGAAAACCTTGCCTTTCTCCTGCGGAGCAAAGAAGTCAGACATCTTGCCATTCAATTCAATGTGACCCTGTGGATGGTTTCTAAGACTGAAAATCTTCATGGGATCAGAGAGTCTCCTTGTTTTCTCATGGATCTGCCGGTGGGCTTGAATCACTGACCTTGTGATTAGTAGTCCACTGCTTCTCCCATAATGCCATGAGGGCTCCTGTCGCCTTTCATATCTACTCTAAAAAGTACTGTTTTGATGACTCTCTGGGTCATAATAGAACCATGCTTACTCTTTTGGGCTTTTATGCAAAATCCCATTGAAGTCACTCATGTGAAGCCCCCATGAAATTCACATTATTGAATCAATATGTACTTAGATTTGTCCAGATATACACCATCCCAATTGCTATTTATTTCTCCATGATTTTCCATGCTATCCATTGGAACAATTTCTTATTTATTTATTTTTATTATTTGAACAAGTTCTTTCAGTCCAATATTGTTTTAGTATTTCCTTTTGTATAGATCTGCAGGTGACAGAATTTCTTAGTACTTGTCTGCAGCCTAATGTATTTTTTGAAGAATATTTTCTTTAGATATATAATTCTAGATTTTAAAGCATGTTATCTTATTGTCCACTAGCTTTCATTACTTCTGTTGAACAATCAACTTTATTCTTGATGGGAGTGAATATTTTCTTATCTACTCTTCAAGTATTCTTGCTGTATTTGATTTTTGTACCTTGTGAAATTCAACAGGACATAGCCGAAGGTCTGGGATCTAAGATGGTGTATGTGGCTGATACACTAGTCATGTCCTCTAAAACAAAGATTCTACAATTCAAGTCAATGGCTATAGATGACAAGCCTCAAAAGAAAGTCTAATGGGTGGGCCAGATAGCAATGAACGAAGGAGACTGAGTGGAAACTGAGAAGGAACACTATGGCACAGTGAACTGCCAAGCGACAGAGTGTGGCCATTTTGAATTATTGCAAGCAGCCTTCTGATCAGAAAAGGAACCAGATAACAGTGTCTGCTCTCCTAGTACTGTGCTAGCATCCATCAGTGAAGAGCCATCAGGCATGATCTTCTGACTGACCGTGCACAACCTTCAAGTGACTTATAGGCACCACCTCCCTCTCCCTGACCCTGACATCTATTGATGAGTCAAATCCCATGTCCCAATTTTATTTGCCATTATCTTTCTTCTTAACCCTTACCATTCTTCCATCTTTTCTCTTTTTCTTTTTTCCTTCTCTCACATTTTTATTTCTTTTTTTTATATCCCACAAAATGGACACCTCACTCCTGCTGCCTCCTTGATGAGCAGCAACCAACAGTGTGTGCTCCCATGGTGGGCTGAAGTCTTTCTGCAGCTGTGTTTGGAAAATAGCCAGAACCAGTGTTGGTTTCTCTTTCTTTTCCTTCTTAGTTCTTCTGTCCCCCTCTACCTCTTGATTTTTTAAAAAATTTATTTTCCTTTCATCTCCCACCTCCTCTTATATTTAAATGTGGCAGAATAAGTATCCCAATCCCGTCTCTGCCTCCTGAGATTGGTATCACCCGCTCCTGCCCCTCTGTGGGTGATGGTGCATGCTCTTTCAGAGCACATTCCTTATTTCTTCTGTAGCTGCATTTGGCAATGAAGACTCATATGCTGGAATCATTCTTTAAAGAATCACAAGTTTATATGGAAAGAGTCCCAAGATAAGCAAAGCATTACTAAATAATAAGAAGATAGGACCCTTCACTTCCTGACTTCAAAATTCAGGACACGTCGATGGTACACGATATTGGTACAGCAGGAGATACATAAACTGATAGGACAGAACTGAGAACCTAGAATGAAATCCATACACCTATAGACAGCTGTTTTTTTTCACAAAGGGAAAAAAAACACATTAGGAAAGGAAGAAATAATCTCTTTAACAAATGGTGCTGAGGCAATTGACTTTCCACATGCAGAAAAATGAAATAGAATCTGTACCTCACTCCATGTTAAAAATACAATTGCAAGATGGATCAAAGACTATGAAGGTCATCACAGAAATCTAGTGACAAACTGAGTGGTTCTAATACATGACAGAAACATATGATTAAACATAACAAAACACATGCACACAGCAGAAGACAAAATATATGAATGGGTCCTCTTAATAAAGACCCTGTGAGTGCAGCAAGAACTTCACCAAAGACTAAAAAGAGCACTCTCAGAATGGAAAAAAAATGACTTGGCCATGACATATTGGACAAGCTCCTGATCTCTAAATATAAATTTGGGCACCTTCACAAGAATTAGATGAAGAACCCAATTAAAAAATATACAGAGGACATGAATAGACAGGTCACAAAAGAAAGCATTCTGGCATCCAACAAAAGTGAAGAAATATTCGAGATCACTAGCCAGCTGAGAGATGCAAATCAGAACAATGAGTTTCCACCTCACTCAAACATTGAAATTAAGGTTCAAAAACATAAAAAAATAAAAAAATGCTGGAAAGTGTTTGGAGAGACTACAGCCCCCATACACTGTTAGTGGGACTTTAAAGCAGTACAACTACTGTGAAAAGGGGCATGTTGCTTCTAAGTCAATTGTGAATAAAAATACCATATGAACAATGTATCATAGAGATATAAGAGCTGCTACAGGAATAGTTAAGTGCACCCTCATTTCATCACAGTACTGTTTGCAATAGCAAAACGTGCCTGAAGTAAATGCATAGAATGAACTACACACATCAAAAATTAAAAAAGATGAAAATCAATACCTTAGCCCACCATCTATTACAATTTGATAAAGAAGAGCAAAATAAAGCCCACCGTCATCAGAAGAAGGAAGCATGTAATACAAATTCAACCTGAAGTCAATGGAACAGAAAAACCATAAATAAAATTGAAAAAGACTAGGAGTTGGTTCTTTGAAAAATTTACTACTATTGACAAACATTTGGAAAATTTAACAAAGGAAAAGAAAATTCAAATAGTAGACATGAGACATGAAGTAGAGTCAACTGAGATTAAAAAGGCGTAAGAGAAGACTCTAACAACGTTGGAAACAGAAGCAACAGACAGTTTGCAGAAACACAATACCTACCCAAACCAACACAAACTGCAGTAGAACATTTGAACAAACTCATCACAAAAGAAGAAATAAAACAGGTTATACAAAAGGTCCTAAGAGCAGCAGCAGCAACAACAACAAAATAGAGTCCTTGCCCAGATGACCTCACTGATGGATTGTACCACACATTCAGAGTAAAGTTGACACTGATTCTATTCGAACTCTTCTTGAACATAGGAAAGGATGAAATATCCCTGAACTCCTTCTGTGACACAAGTATAACCCTGCTATAATAGTCAGACAGGTACTACTAAATATACTACATGTCAATAGTCCTCATGAAAAGAGACAATAATCTCAACATATTCCTAGGCAATGGGATCCAACAACCTATCAGAAAATAATATATTGTGACCATAATTGCTATGTTTGAGTTCATTGTTGCAGGCCCTCTATCAATCTATCTTGTCAAGAATCATCCTCTTTTCCTTTTGCTACCTTTCTGCTGTACTAAAGCATGATGTCCTTTTCCAGGGACTGATCTCTCCTGATGACATGCCCAAGCACGTGAGACAGGTTTGTCCTTCTGGCAGCTCATGGCACTTTCGATGTTTTTCACCAGCGCCACAACTCAAATGCATTGATTGTTCTTTGGTTTTCCTTAATCATTTCCCAACTTTAATGAGATGATTGAAAATACCATGGCTTGGGTCAGGCCCACTTCAATTCTCAAAGTGATGTTTTTGCTCTTCAAGATGAAACCCTTAGAAAACTCAGTCTTTTATGCATTTATCATGATATCTAGTCGGGACGATTTTTGTGTTCTTTACATTGAGTTGCCGTTCCTACTGAATGAAGGCTGCAGCTCTTGATTGTCATCGGTAAGTTCTTCAAATCCTCTTAGCTCTCAGCATGTGAGACTGTGGGATTTGCACATTCCAGGTTGTTGATAAGCCTTCCTCCAACCCTGATGCTGCATCCTTCATCAAACAAATCAGTTTCTCTAATTATTTGCTCAGCACACAGATTGAATACGGATGGTGAAAGGATACAATGCTGACACATGCCATGCAGTGTCTTCCTATTCTATTTCAACTGCCTCATGAAATATGTACAGGTTACATTTGAGCACGGTGAAGTGTTGTGGAATTTCTATTCTCAATATTATGATCAAATGTCTTCGCATAGTCAACACAACACATGTATACATATTACTAGTTATCTCTGCTTTGAACCAAGATCCATTTGTCAACAACGTTAGTTTCCCTCTTTCTGTGTCCTCCTGAGTGTCTAGCAACCCCGATTGATGTACTGCTACAACAGCTGCCAATTGCTATTCTGCAACATATTCCTTGCATGTTATTTTAATGGCATTGCTTAATAATAGCCACATTCTACTAGATCACCTTTATTCGGAACAAGTACAAATACGGGTCTCTTCCAGTAAGTTGGTCAAGTAGCAGCCTTTCCAATTTCTTGACATAGGTAGTAAGTGTTTCCAGTGCTTCATCAACTTGTTGAAACATTTCTCTTGGTACTCTATAAATTCCTGAACCCAGCATCTTAGACTGCTTGGCCATCCTGACCGCCCAATTCCTGAAGCTTTGTTTTAGGATATTGATTTCAGTGCACCACAGGTTTCTTCCTTCCATACATTGGTTTTTGCCCACATGCTCCCTCTTGAAATGGCTAAATGTTGACCGATTCCTTTCTGTGTAGTGATTCTATACATTCTTCCCATCTTCTTTTGATACTGCCTACATTGTTACATATCTTGCCCACAGAATCTTTCAACATTGTAACTTGAGGCATGAGCTTTTTAAAAGTTCTTTCACCTTGATATATACCACACATGTCCTTTCTGTTTGGCTTTCTAAATCCACAATATATCTCTAAATACTACATTTGATTTCATTCACCTTTGTCTTTTGAGCTGTCTTTTGAAGCTTTCTGTTCAGTTCTTTTATTTCACATTTCTTTCATTTGCTTTGACTGCTCAATATTCATGAGGAAATTTCAGAGTCTCTTCTGACATAAACTTTAGTTCTCTCACTCTCTTTTGTGTCTTTTTAATGACCAGTTTTGCGCTCTTCATGTACGATGTTCCTTATTTATTAAAACCATTTCTCAAAGAGTTTCCTAAGAGCTTTATGGGCCTATAATTCACACATCATAAAATTCAACAGTGCAATCATATTAGGAAGAGGTGTACAATCATCAATCACTATCATCAGCTTTAAAACATCTGTCATTCTTTTTTTGTGGGCATCACTGCCCCCTGGCCCAGCCTTGCTCCTGAATTTGAACCGCCAACCCAGTGGGCCACAGTCCTGCTCACAACCACTACGCCACCGGGGCTCAGCCCCATTCTTCATTATTGTACTCATTATTAGTTCCACATTCCCCCTAACCTCAAGGAATCATTAATCCAGTTATTTTCTCTATAGATTTACCTATTCTGGATTTCATACACAAAAAACATTGAAAAAATACACCAAAAAGAAAACCTAGTAAGAACAACAAAGTAAAACCGATAAAACTCCAACTGAAAATAAAAGCAGAAAATATTAAAAATGGGAAAAAATTTAAATTAATAATTAGATCCAAATGACGGGGTACTAAATTTTAATCTAACTGAAATCCACTTTCCAATGCATTCTCCATGTTAGCCAGGCTATTCACATCCATGATTAAGGGGTTTAATCTTAAAAAAAATTTTTTTTTAATTTTTAAATTTTTTAAGGATGTTAATCTTAAGGATTCATTCACATCTATGACTAAGAGGCTTGCCTTCACCTTAAAATAAAATAAAACAAAATGAAAACACTTACAGACACTGAACGTAATCCAGACTCATGTGTGGTTTATTCAAGGACTTAAATGGAGGCCTTATGGTAGAGTATTAAAATGTATTCTCAAGCGTGATATTACAGAAGCCGAATACTGGGTTTCAATAACATGGAGACACAATGCATTTCAACTTATGGAGCACAGTTCTAAGTGCAGGAGAATGACATGAAGTTTGCCTAAGAGTGGGCTGACCACCTGTAAAGTGGCACATCACTACCTTAGCGAAGGAGATGTGCCCACATCACCTCTGGAGATAACTTGGATAACCTGGGATGGTATATAGTTTCAGTTAGATAATCATCAATACAAAAATGCTACCTATTGAGCTAAGTTAACTGAGTAATCAGGTAAAGAATATGTACATTTTTATGGTTGATAGTTATTAACAGGAAAGAGCAGTGTATTGAAGTATCACAAGGCAATGCTGGATAGATAGAAAGCTAGGAAAATAGATATGGCTATAGCTATATAGGTAGAGTTCTCTAAACAATACATATAGTTAGTTATAACATGTATGATATGCATATCATTTAATAGATATAATCATAATTCATAATAGTATATATTATAGATAACACATATAGACTGATATATATCTGAGTAATATATATTATATTCTCTCTCTCTATATATATTTAGCCAATCTTACTCTGCCTGTAGCAATACATATAAGTACTCTTCCTTAACATTTTCAATGTCATTATTAATAATCATGATTATACCCACTCATATATAAACTAAGCTCCACTGATAATTCAGACATATCCTTATCTCTCTTTTGAATGAAGTAATGGAGTGAAGTTATGAGCACTGAAAGAATTCTGGATATAAAAGGCTCTGTACAGTTCAAAGAGTCAAAAATGAGGCCCTCTCTGGGGTTTGTGCCAGAAAAAGAGCCTGACCAGGATTGCATGTTCATTGCCAAGGAGAGTAAAGAGGTAGGTGATACTAGTGGAATAACATATGTTTTCTCTCCATGAACATCTCTCTTAATCTCCAAATAAGACCACCATACACATTGCATGCTCCTGGGAGGTACAAACAGGAAGCACTAGCCTATGACTAGCCTCAAAGTTGAAGGTCCCAGACCACTGAGAGCAAGGGTCCTCAACTTTCCTAATGCCGCAACTCTCTAATACAGCTCCTCATGTTGTGGTGACCCCGACCATAAAAATATTTTTGTTATTACGTCATAACTGTAAGTTTGCCACTGTTATGAATCATAATGTAAATATATGGTTCACAATAAATATGTGATATGCAGAATGCATTTCCATTGTTACAAATTGAACAGAATTAAAGCCTAGTGATTAATCACAAAACAATATGTAATTATATATGTGAAACGCTTCTTTCTAATGACAAATAAATGAAAGTTCGTATTGTGGCATGGGTAACAGTCCTAATATAACAACACCAAGCTACATCGCTACATTTTGCGATAAGGTAGTATGGGTAAAAAGCCAACGTCAGTGGGAAGTTTGAGATAGCTTCTTCCTTACCAGATTAGCATCTTTGCATGTGGGCAGACCTGCCTGGAGACTGATAGAGAGCTGAGTCTTGGTTCCTAAGCTCTTTGGAAATATATGTTTTCCAGTGGTCTTAGCAACCTCTGTGAAAGGGTCACTCCACCCCCACAGAGGTCCTGACCCATCAGTTGAGAACTGCTGACCTAGAGTCTAGTTTTGCTTGAAGCCAAAGTCTGGCCATCTGCTTCTGAAAAGCAGCCATTGACAACTCTTTTCAGTTGACTCAGTGGCTGATTATGGGATTTCCATGATCTCAAACAGAAAGTCACAAGCCCTAATTTAAAATAAATCGAGGGAAAAATTCATTTTTTAACATGATGAAGGATATGATTACTTAGAATCATGATCTTTATTTCTTCTCTCTTGATCTTTTCTTTCAAGAGTTTTGTGTGTCCCTAGCAAATCAGTATGTATTTTCTAAGCTCTGATAATAAAATCTAATATGATCATTCAGGGGAGAATATTTCAAATGTTTCAGTTTCTCATACTGAATATCTTAAACATAATTTTTAAAATGAAAGGGACGAATCATAAGATTTGCTAAACATTCAGAAAAATTAGGCTCTATGAATGTGTTCCAAATCAAATATAATAGCAATAAAATCTATTCGGTCATACTGTAAAGACAGCAAGATGTCAAAAATACTCTTGTGAGTGACAAATCCAACCAAGAGAGTACATATCGCCTAGAGCACTGGTAGTGTTGTGGCTTGTGAGTTGGACTACAAGTCTATCAGTTCAAAACCATCAGCTTCTCTCTGGCAGAAAGATAAGGCTTTCTATTCCCATAAGGCTTTCCAGCTTTAAAACTCACAGGGGCAGTTGTCCTCTCTCCTATAGAGTAGCCATGAGGCCAAAGCAACTTAAGGACAGGGAGTTTGTTTTTTTGAGTTTGGGAAAATGCATAATTACAAGATTTAAAGAAATAACTGAAAAATTAGAATGCTTTATCTACAAATGAAACAAGCAAATGAGATAAAATAAGAAGTTCAGAAAATATTTAGCATTAGTGCTCATTAGCTGTAATGCTAGAATCTTTAAACCTGTGTTTCTCCCCTACTTTCTTCTTTTTTCATTGCTCTGTATTGCTGGAACTTGTCACATATTCCCACCTCCCACCTCGGGGGAAGATTTATTAAGTGAACATTAAACCAGAGACTAGATCTGTCAGCAAATTGTATTAAGTGCAACACAAAAACTTTCTTCTGGTACTGTTTTATTTATAAAATATACATTAACACCCAGGTACCAAAAATATAAAGTTTAAAAGATAGCAACTCCCTATGTTTCTTTTCCTTATCATGATGCCAATCTGCTATGAACCTCTACTTAATTTAATTGGATGACAGTGCTACTTGGGCTCCAGAGGGACCTCTCTGAATTTTCTCTGAAAATCCTTGCTCCTGAGAGGCTTAGAGTGAGAAGCCAGCCGTAACATGAAGATGTGCTATCTCCCTATTTTGGATGCGAAACTCTTTTTCCAGTTCCAAGTTATTTATGCAATGACTTTATCACTTATAAAGTCTTCAGTCATCCCAAGACACTATTTATCACCATAATTCCACAACAGGAACGCACCCCATTCTCTTTCTTCTCATAATAAACTCAACATAAATGGAATCCGCTGCAGTATTTATTTTTTCCATTCTGTCCTCTTTCCATTTTAAAATTTCTAGGGAAATAAACTTCTTTTTCACCCTCATCTGGCTAACTGATTCTGAATTCTTCCCATGAATGTTCTATAAATTTTAATCTTGGATTTTTGTTTTTCCACTACCTCTACATAGTTGAAACATTACTAGTCTTATTCAGTCATATACTCTACTGTTGATTCCAAAAAGTAACCCTGTGTGATTTTTGAGATTCAAGGATATCCAATTAGTATTTATTTTTTTGAAGTAAAGAAATTTGATCCTTTGGTCTAACTCTTCAACTAATTTAACACTTCTAGTGTTCATCTCTGGCATTTTAACCTTATGTTATGTATTTCTTAAGATAAGCATTATGCTCTAGTGCAAAATGGAGAAACAAAAGAAACCAAAATATGGGGAAAAATCATTGAGTTAAATTCTCATTTTTACAGTGAAATAAGCTTTCCTACAGATAATTGGTTACATGTGCCTAAGATGAAGAAGAAGAAGAAGAGAAGAGGGAATGCAATGCATTCTTTCCTTTTCATTGAAGACAGTGAGCAGTAAATTAAATCATGTATCTCTCTCTCTGCATTCCCTTCATTGCCAGGACCAGAGGCTAATTGAAATATTAGAAACAGAGAGCAGAATAATATAGCCTATTTTGTTAGTACCACATCCTACTATGATCAATGTGCTGTTGACTCCCCTGGTTGGTTTTAGATTATCTAGGACTCTGATATACCCTTTCTTTTTCTCCTTATGAATACGTAGGATGAAGTAATACCTCCTAATGGAGTAATTATGGAAGAAAGATCTGGCAATATAATTCCAAAAGACAACCAATGAAAACTCTTCAGACCACAATGATTCTCTGGGAACCAACTCTGAGGATGGCACAGGGGATGCGGCACCTTGTCACTATGTAGATGGGGTCATCGTGAGGAAGGGGGCTAACCCATGCAAGCTAATGATAATAGGCTAATCATGAAGGCTAACGGAGTCTATGTAAAACCATTACCATGCTCTCTGTCAAAGTGAAGCATTCAACATCGTGTCTTTCTGATTTTTATCACTGATGACTCAACTCTTTTCTCACTGGGTCTTGGTGCCTGTTGTGAATGACAACGATGTGCTTTTTAAACACTCAATCATTTTGCTCTGCATGTAGCCTGCCATAAAATAACTATTCAAATATATATCAATACACATTATTAAATCTTACAAGTTGAAAATAAAGGAATGTGATACAGAATGTGTTATATTTGAAATACATTATCTTATGCCATTATGTGGTGAGCACTGCTAGGGATTGCTTGAAGAATGCAGGGGAAACATAGCAAATGCTGTCTTTAAGATCTGATTATGGAGTTTGAGCACAAATATTTTCCTTAGGTTACAACAAATATATTATGAAGACCATAGTAAAGAGTAAAGTGTGGAGATTAGGTTCAATGTGATTTTCAAAATGGAAAAAAAGGGCATTTGAGTGAAGAAAGATTTTACAAAAGAAGGCAGATTTAAACTAAGCACTAAAGAATGCTAACTTGCTCCTGAATATGGGCCACATTTTGTGCTTTGGCAGGTGGCATTAGTCAAAGAACAAATTATGAGCACTTCCATGTGTTCAGGAATATGGGGGTGCTGGAACATAATAAACCTGGAATATTCTTCCCATTGAAAAGCTACAGTATTTTTGGCTCCTAATATTGGAAGAGTGTTCTACAAAAGTCGAACAAATTTACCACAGCGTTATTCTGAAAACTTAGAACAGTTGAAGAAAACACACCAATAAAACATACAATGTTCCTCTAGTTCTTAAATACTCCCTTTCCCCACCCCTTATATCATGATCCAAATACCAAATCCTGCCATAAAAATCCAGCTGGGCTGGAGAAGATACACTGGTACATATAGGAGCTGGAAAACACAGGGAATCCACAACAGAAAAACTCCTCAGGACCAGTGGTGAGAAGGGTGATATTGGGAGGGTGGAGGGAAGGCGGAGTAGAAAGGGACGTCAGATTGCAAGAATCTATGTATAACCTCTGTCCTGGGGGATAGACAGTGGAGAAGTGAGAGTGAGTGAAGGGAGATGTCAGAGGGTATAAAATATGACAAAACAATAATTTATAAATTATCAAGGGTTCATGGGGGAGCAGAAAGGGGGGTAAATGAGTAGCTATCAGGGGCTCCAGTAGAAAGCAAGTGTTTCGAGAATGATGAAGGAAACAAATGTCCAAAACGTTTGACACAATGAATGGATGTGTAGATTGATGAGTTGTATGAGCCCCCAATAAAATGATTTTTAAAAAAAAATGTACTCTTTGAAGGTAAATAAATTATCCAAGATTTTAGAAAGAAGGAAAGTGTATTTTACCTTTAAGGAATTTGTTAGTTCACAATAAGAGGATAATGAATATCAAAGAAACGAGGTGTGGGAAACAGAGGCTAAAACCCTAAGAAATTGACTTACCATATTTTTAGGACCATAAGATGCACTTCTCCCTCTCCCCCAAGTGGGGGAAATGAGTTTTTTTTTTTCTGGGCTGAAGGTGTGGTACCCCAGAACATTTTTAATATACTGGTACTATTTGGTTCAGAATATTTTTTCTTGTTTTCCTGCTGTAAAAACTGAGTGTGTCTTATGGTCAGGTACATCTTATGGTTCGAAAAATACAGTAAGTGTTCAAATTTAATGGCACAAAAATTGGAGTTGAGAGGCCCTCACAAAAGATGACATTTGGTAAATAACCCAAACCCTAAGAAACATTTTAATATTGGAATAAAGAGTAAACTCCTCATAGAGTAAAAGTCAATGTTTGAACAGCTCAATTCAAAACCAGGTAAAAGTGATCTTATCCTACTCTGACATCCTAACAGATTAATATTAAATCCTCTATGGAAAGAGATAGCAGGCAGAACTTCACAAAGTATTTCTTGACTATTCAGTTTTGGAATATTTAGAATCATGACAAAACACAGGAACAAATACCTCATAGACAACAAAAACATCTTCAAATCAAACCAAACTCAATGCTGCCTAGTAAATATCAACTCATACTGATCCTGTAAGGGTGGTTGTTACTTTCTTTGAATTTCCAAGGTTGTCAATCTTCACCGTAGTATGTGCTCTCATCGTCTCATCATTCTCCCATGGAACAACAGTTGGCAAAATAGGAACAGACGATAAATTACACAGATATTGAAGTTCTCACACAGATATTAAAATAACCATACAGAATATAAGGACCTTCATGGACTATTGAGGCATGACTCAAAATAAGAAGCAGCTGAAAACAACTTTTAACAATCAGCACATGGAATGTACCAAGTATGAATTAAGAAAATTGAAAGTCATCAAAAATTAAATGGAACACATAAGGATTGATAGCCTAGGTTAGCCCACCTAACTGAAATGAACTGGTGCTGGCTATTTTGAATCAGACAGGTCTATAGTCGACCCAACTGAGAATGAACAATTCAAGAGGGTTAGTGCTGCATTCATCATTTTAAAGGACATTTACAAGTTATCTTGAAGTACAATACTGTCTGTGATAGGATAAAATTTATACACCAACCACTAAAGCTAGTGATAAAGAAAATGAAAGCTTCCTCATGCTCTTGAGACTGAAGTTCACTAAACATGCAATCAAGATGTATTAATAATTATTGGTTGATTTGATTCAAAAGTGAAAAACAAAGGAATCAGTAACATTAGTTGGCAAATTGACCTTGGTTATGGGAAAAAAGCTGGACTTCACATGATAGAATTTTGCAAGAATAAGCTTTTATTCATTAAAAATGCTCTTTTTTCCAACAATATAAATGGTAACTAAGCACATGGATTTCATCAGGTAGTAAAAGCATGAATCAAATTGACTACACATGTGGGCAGAGATGGTGGAGAAGCTCAATATCAACATCCAAATGAGAGTAAAGGCAAGTATGGAACAGACCACCAATTGCCTATACATAAGTTCAGGTGCAAATCGAAGAAAGTTAAGAACAATCCACGATGGTATACCCTGCTTGACTTTCTAGGACATAAACCAGCGAGACCAGGAGATGTACAGTGAAGTTGGAAACTTGGGAAACTGAGGATGGATAATCCATCAAGACTAGTAATAGGAGTGGTAATACCAGGAGGGTTGGAGGGATGGAGGAATAGGAAGGGAGAACCAGCTTCAGGGATCTACACGTAGCCTCCTCTCTGAGACACGGACAACAGGGAAGTGAGTATTGGGACACATTGGACAGTGTACAGGATGAAAATAGTAACAATTTGCAAACTACTAAGTGTTCTTGGGGGAGGGGAGGAAGGAAGGGAAATATAGGGAGCTGATACTGGGGACCTGGATGGAGGGAGGATGTTTTGAGAGTGATGATGGTAACAAGTGTGTAAATGCGGCCTGCGTACAATTGATGTATGTATGGATTGTGTGGGAGTTGTATGAGCCCCCAATAAAATAATTCATTAAAAAATAAAATAAAATAAACAAAAAAAGTGCTACTTCTCATAGAACTATCATATTACTATTTCAAAATAGCTAGGAAGGTGGGAGAAAGAAAAGCAGAAGAGAAGCTGTTAAAGGGGAGGGGGGAATGAAAAGAAAGGAAGGGTAAAAGGAGAAGAGAAACTGCAGAGAAGAAAGGAAAAGTTAACCAAGGAAGAAAGCAGTCAAACCAGGGAAATTGCAAGAAAAGGAAACAAAACAAAAGGAAGACGGGTGAAAACTGGATGTGGGATGGAGCAAGGGAACCGGAGAGTGCTCCTGGAAGTCCACTGGCCCAAGAGGAGGCCAAGGACAGATTGATGTACTCTACTGACTGAAGAGATTACAGATCCTGAAAGTCCTGGCAGCCTAAACAGTAGCTGGGAGCAGGGCATCTGGTGCCAAAAGGTGTTTCTGGTGACACTGAATGCAGTTGATGTCAGAATGCTTTGCCCTGGAAGATGTTCTTGCCGGCCCAGAAGTTGCCTGGAGGTGTGTTGCCCATGTGTCACAGAGCAGTTTTGTCCACCCAAGGTATACCTCAAAATCCAAAGGCACCTGGCACCTGATCCTAATTGGTATGGCACTTACCTTGGGCCCAGTGGGGCTGTACAGGGGCAGGGGTGTCACCATCTGCTCAGTGGATAAAGGTGATGGATGACCAGACTCCTAGTTACCTCAGGAGTATGGGGAATAAAGGGACAATCTCATCTTTCTGGCTACCAGCCACCAGAGTGGGAGTTTTGTGTGATCCTAAATGAGCTTAGCTGGTCATATGGTTGCGGTCCAGATTGGAATGTTTCAAGTTCAGAGTGGCTGTGGTCACTGTGTAGGGTCAGTTGACAACTCACACTTACATTTGTCTCCTCGACCCAGGATTACCATCCCTCTTGGACTTGTGTGTTGTAGCAGCTCTGTGAAGCCTCTGTAAGTAGGTTTTAGTTAGTCAATTTTCTTTTCAAATTATGTCCCTCAGAATAAACATAGTACTCTGGGTCGCTTACATGCCTTGACTTTTGCCACAGTTTTGGTAGCAATACACTATTTTAGGATTCTCATCTTCACCATTTGTTAGGGGTCAGGGCAGGTAATACATCCTCCACTACCACTCCAGACTCCACATTTTGTGAAGTTCAAGAAGTAGAGGAGGCTCCTAGGTTACATACTGAGTTTCTAATATTCCTCGAACTAATTTGAGTTGATTCTCTTTAGCTTCCAGGAGAAACTAATGAAGAAATATACCTCTTTTCCCCTTCCTCATTTGGTTTCTTAAAGGTAGATATTTGCTCAAATGATGTGTTGCAAGGGCAGTGGTGTTCCAGGGATAGAATTCCCACCCGTCACGCTGGAGACCTGGATGTGATTTCTCGCCATTGTACTTCTGACACAGGCCACCACCAATCAATGAAAGCTTGCATATTGCTATGCTTTTAAGGCAGGGTTCAGTGAAGCTTTCAGACAAAGTTATATGGGGAGAAAGGCTTCTTTTTCTATATATGAAAATTATACAGTGAGATCCTTATGGATCACCATGGTCTGATCCATACCAGACACAGGCAATGGATTTTATTAATTCTCAAAATCTTCTGTTTTGAGACTATCTGGCCAAGTTCCCTGTTCTCCAAACTCTGGATGTTGGTCATGCCTTCTGGATTCTGGTTGAAGACCCTCAGCCCTGGCCTTCATCTCTGTCTTCCAGACCACTGTGGGTGACAAGTTTTCTCGTTCACCAATGGTTGTCCATTCTCCTTTTCCACCTGGCTGATTAATCCGCATCCAGAACCCCCAAAAGTTCTATTCTTCTGCTCCTTAGGTGGCCCCATCTTCCTGACACACCTTAATGATCACCCCACACTTCAGAACCAAGCTGGTGATAATTCCAATTTCTTCTTTGAAGAGTAGGAGAGCCTCCACCCTTTGAAACTTCAAAGACAATGGCCTCACCCCAAGGAAAGTGCTCCTATTAAGAGTTCTATTGATCACCAAGCTTTACTCTGGGGTGGGTCTTTGTCTTTTCTTGGATGTAGAAAATGATTTTCCCTGCCTCCCCAAACCATCTCTAGTAACTCACAATAAATGCTGATTTCAGTATGTATGTCTACTCTTGCCTTTTTATAAAAGTACAATGATGTGATGTTGGTCCTTGTGTGGTTGACTTGCTTCACTAAACAAAATGTCCCACAGGTGTGCAGATGTCTACTTTTTTCTTATATCTACAAAAAATACAGTCATGGGATTGCTGAATCGATTATAAGGTGCTTTCTAGCTGTTTGAGAAGGTGCCATAATGTTTTTCATCACGTTTTCATCACTTTACATACTCATCAGTAGTAAACAAGCATCCTGATCTTTCCACATCTTTTCACATTTTTTTTTCTGTTTTTCATCAATGTGATTTTGACAGAGATGAGGTGATATCTTATTAGGGTTCTGATTTATATTTCATGAAAGGCTAATGATCAAAAGCATTTTTTCCATGTAATTTTCAGCTACTTGGGCATCCTCTGGTGATGTGTGTACATTTTTAAATTGAGTTGCTTATCTTTATGTTGATGAATTATTGACATCATCTACATATTTTAGATACTAGAGATTAATTAGACATGTTGCTCCCTGCTTTTTCTTTTTCTGTGAGTTCTCTTTTGATAGAACCTTTTGATGAGCATAATAATTTAAGTTTTAGGAGGTCCTAGCTATATAATTTGCTTTCTGTTTGTGCATTTTCTGTTGTATTTGATAAACTAGTTAAAAAATAGTTTCCACACTTTTGTTTCTCTATTATCTTATAGAAATGTTATATGTTTGCCTTTAATATTTAGATTTTTTAAGTCCACTTTAGGTTTGTTTGGGACATGATGTGATGTGTGGATCCTAATTTATTTTTTGGCAAATGTGTTTGGGTGAAGGGGGTCTCCAACACTGTAAAGGATCCTCAGGAGCGATTTTGAAATTATGGAACATGATAGAGACAGACCGTGCGGTCCAGGGACTTTTTGTCTCATGTCAGGACTAAGAGAGAGATTGTCTTTGTCAATGGGTATATATGGTGGGGCTTACAGATCTTTCAGAGGGCATGCATGTTATACAGCTAGCTTATTGCATAGTCAATGGGTAATAGCATTAGTGGTTAACAGACTAAATAAGGAACAAGGTGAGCCAGGGTCTTGACCTAGTGCTAGTTGGCTTTGATCCTTCTGGAATCCTCCCCAGGGGGCTGATACACTTTATGGTGGGTCCGCTATAGAACCTGATTGCTCTTATCTTCAGATAACCTTCAGGCACAGTGAGGAACCAGACGCAAGCATGAGACATCTTTTATGGTAGCTCTTTTATGACTGTTCCTTTAGGGGATGACTGGAAGGACTGTGCTCAGTCATGAGGATTAAGACTTATTTATAGCACATACCCATGAGGGTCTTTCCTCACTGGAGTTGGCTTTGCTGACTTGCAATTTTGAGCATGGAACATTTAGCAGCATTACATTCTCATCCAGACCCTTAGTTTACTACATAAATGGATATCTACTACTGAACTCTTGCTGATCCCTTGTTAAAAAAAAAAATCAGCTGTCCAAAGACATGTGGGTTAAATTATGGGTTCTTAATTGAATTCCATTGGTTTCTATGTCTCATTAACTACCATAGGTCTGTCTTGATGACTAAGGCTACACATTTGTAGTATGTTTTGAGATTAGAAAAATGGAGGCCTTCAATTTTTTTCTTCACTCTTCTCTGGGCTATTCAAGGTTTTTTTTCATCTCCATGTAAGTTTGAAATTTGGTGTCTCCACTTCAATAAAGAAGGTTACTGAAATCTGAGTTTGGGCTAAATTGTATGTATAGATCAATTTAAGTAGTATTGAAATTTTCACCATGTTAAGTTTGCCAAACCGTGACTATGGAATGTTCTTCCATTTATGTAGGTCTCCTTTAGTTTCCTGTGGTTGTATTTGTTAGTTTTCACTGTATAGGTTTTGACATTCCTGATTACATTTATTTCTAGCTATTTTATTCTTTTGAACTAATCTAAACGGCATTGCTTTCTTGATTTTCTTTTTGGAGTTTTTCCTGTTAGTGTAGATGAACCCAACTGATTTTTGTGGGACTGTTTCATGCTCTACGATGTGATTGAAATCCTCTGAATATATAGTAGCTTTCCTGAAGAATTCCTGGGATTTTCTTTGTTTAAAGATTATATTGTCTGTGAACAAAGATAGTTTTACTTTTCCTTTCCAGATTGGATACCTTTCATCTCCTTGATTTCCTGATTGCCCTTCCTAGGACTTCCAGTACAAAGTTTACTAAGAATGATGACAATGGCTAGCCTTGTCTTACTTTCATTCTCAAGGAAAAGACTCCTTCTCCATGGAGAAAAATGAGAGATATTGGTTTTTGTATATAAAACTTTAATTATGTTGGAAGTTTTCCCCTCCTATTTTGCTGAGGGTTTTTACAGGACTAAGTGGCGGATTTATCAAATGCCTTTTCTGCATCAAGTGAAATAATTATGTGATCATTTTACTCTTCTACTTATGCAGTGAATTACACAATTGATTTTCTTTTTTTTGGGGCATCACTGCTCTCCGGTGGGGGGAGTAGGAGGCCCAGCCCCACTGCTGGAATTGAACCTCCATCCCAGTGGGCCGCAGTCCCGCGCACAACCACTACGCTGGGGCTCAGCCATTGATTTTCTAATGTTGAACTACCATTCCATGTCTGGTATGAATTGTACCTGATCATGATTTACATAATGTGCTGTTAGAGTACCTTCACTGGATTTTTGTTTGCTTTTATTTAAAACTTTTTTTAAATCAACTTATTGGGGGCTCATATGACTCATCACAATTGTGATATAAGCACATTTGTACATTTGTCACAATAATTATTCTCAAAACATTTTCTTTCTACTTATGCCCTTGGTATTAGCTCCTCATATTTCCCCTCCCTGTCTGCTTCCCTCTCCCTCAGGAACCCTTAAAAATTTATAAATTATTATTATCTTGTCAAATCATACATTGTCTGATATCTCTTTTCACTGACTTCCTTGTTGTCCGTACCCCAGGGAGGAGGTTATATGTAGATCCTTGTAATCAGTTCCTTCTTTCTACTTTACCTTCCCTCCACCCACCCAGTTTCACCATTCTCACCACTGGTCCTGAGGGATCATCTGTACTGGATTTCCCATGTTTCTGTACCAATGTACATCCCCTGGTCTAGCCAGATTTGTAAAGTAGAATTGGGATCATGATAGTGGGGCGGGAGGGTGAGGGACAGGGAAGGGAGGTAGAAAGAATTTAAGAACTAGAGGAAAGTTGCATATTTCATTGTTGCTACACTGTACCTTGACTAGTGTGTTAGTCTGGTAGACTAAAGAAACATATTCATAAAAATATATAGGATATAAGGGAAAGGTTTATACACTAGGAGAATGGAACATTAAGAAAGCATCCCAACCCAGTCCACTCCAAGTCCATAAGTCCAATATTAACCGATATGTCTGATACGAGTCTATGAAGTCTCCTTTTGACTCATGAAGCATGTGCAATGACACCAGGATAATCACAAGCCAGTGGATGCAGAGTTTTCTGTATCTAGTGACAGTAGAAGCATCCCAGTGCTGGCAGGGTTCTCCCCATGGTTCCTAGTTTCCAGGGTTCAGGGTCCATCAGCAGTATCCTTTGGCAGTAGCAGTATCTCAGTGCTGGCAGGGGTTTCTCTGTGGCTTCTCTGGCCCCAGAGGTCTGGTTCCATCAGGGTGAGTCCATGTAGTTTCACCTCCAGTTCCTCCAGGTCTTAGGACTCAGGGTCTATACTGCCATCTTGTCTTCTCAGTAGTGTGTCTCCCAGGAAGTCTCTCACCTCCAACTGGGAAATATCATAAGACTTTCCAGAATTCTCAGGAGAAAGCCATGCCCATACAGAGGCCTCATTGGCTATCTCCAGAGTGAAAGACTAGACTCCACCCTTACACTCTCAGTACTGAAATTGTCACAGATCAGTGACTGCCAAATCTGACTCATCTCCTCCCCTCGACCCTTCTGTAAGGGGATGTTGGTCACTGCTTCATCCACAGATGGGCTTTGGGTCCCCAATATGTACCCCCACTCATTTATAATGATATAAATTTAGTTCTTTGATGTCTGATACCGGGTCCCTTTGACACATCATGGTCACACAGGTTGGTGTGCTTCTTCCATGTGGGTTTAATTGCTTTTAAGACCCCAGATGCTTTATCTTTTGATAGCTGGGCACCATCAGCTTTCTTCACCATTTTTCCTCATGCACACATTTGTCTTCAGTGGTCGTGTCGGGAAGGTGAGCATCATAGAATGCCAATTTAATAAAGTCTTTTTGCATTGAGTAAATACTTGAGCCTTCACTAGACTTTTTTTTGAGGGTTTTTGCATCTGTACTTATGTGGGGAAAATCTACTGCTATCATATTGATTCTGACTCATAGTGACCCCAATAGAAGAGTTCTGAGGTTTTGTAAATCTTTGCAGGAATAAACAACCTCATATTTCCCCTGTTGAGTAACTGGTAAGTTTGACCTGATGACTATGTGGTTAACAGTCCAATGATTACTTCACAGAACCATCAGAGTTCCTTTTTGTGATTTTTTAAAACCTCATAATGCTGACTTCATAGAATGGGTTATTAAGTGTTTCCTCCTTTTCAATCTTTTTGAAGATTTGGAGACAATTCTCTGAATGTCTGAATTTCCTGAATGTTGCGCAAGATGTACCATGGAAGCCATCTGGGCTGGTGCTTTTTTTTTTGGTTCTGGGTATCTCTCCCCCTGCGAAGACACTGAGTTTTGTTTTCACATGTATGAGAAAAGAGGACAGGGGGATTCTTCCTTGAAATTCTGGTCTCCCTGGGTGACATTTTAAATCTCTTTTGCTATTAGCTGTTTAGATTTTTCTACATCTCTCTATATTCGTTAGGTAGGTGGCATGTTTCTAGCGATATGTCCCCTTTTTCTCAGCTTTTAAGTGCTTTGGAGTACAATGCTCACTGTCCAGGTATAAAGGACTCATCTTCCAGAATGCATTCCATGAAATGAAGTATTATGTGATTTGGATGTTGTAAAAGTCCCAATCATGGGCTTGACTCTTGGCAGTTTGAAACTCCTAGATAATCCACTCTATGGGAGAAAGAGGTGGCATTCTGCTTCTGTCAAGATGACAGCTTAGGATACCCAAAGGGACAGTTCGGCTTTGCTCAGCAGGGTCACTGTGATCCACTTGCTGGCAGTGGGTTTGGATTTTTTTGGTTTTGTTTATATATATTAAGTACACATACATCATAGTGACCCACACAAGCTGGTGGGGCTCTCTGTTTGGGTTCCAAACCTGCTCGTACAAGTGTGGGCCTCTGGGACGGCTGCCTCTCCAAGCCAGGATTGGTACTTGAAGTCCTAAAGGAAGGAGAGGAAAGGCCATAGCATAGTGTCATCCTGTGGGCTCTAGCCTGAAGATTAGGAAAGCAGAACATGCACGAGCTGCGGCCATGTTGTACGGGTTGGTCCCTCTGTGGAAGCTCTGGGAATTGAGACTGTCTGCCAGAGTACCAAGACTCCATGCAGACCCTGCCTCCAGATACCCTTCAAAGTGAGTCCCCTCCCTGCCCCACATGTCTACTAATCAATAGTATATGGAGCATACCTCTATTTTGCTATGATCTAATTTATCTCAGATCTGTTATAAAGTCTTCAATGCCATTTTTTCTTTTATTGGCTTATTTTTGTTATTTCTCTCTCTCTGTCAATTTGGCTAATGGTTTGTCAACTGTATTGATTCTATCAAAGAACCAATTTCTAGTCTGTGGATTCTATTATTTTTCTCTTTTATTTCGTTCTACTCTGATTTTCATTATTTCACTTCTTCTGGTAGTTTTGTTCTTCATTTGTTCTTTTTCCACTTGTTCAGATTGTCTGGATAATTCATTTATTTTGGATTTTTCTTAATATATGCATTTATAGACATTAATTTATTTCAAGCTTGAAATTCATTTCCATTAGTCTTTCTCCCCTCTATAATACTTCTGTTTTACTCTTTCTGGGAAAGTAATTAGTTGAATTTTGGGAATCCTGGATGGAATAGCTATTTAAATATTTTTTTCCTATTTCTTTTTTGTCTCTTTGTCTTCTGGTTTAGTTTTTGGAAGATTGCTTTTAGTATATTCTACAAAGCTTATGCTAAAACCCTAAATATATTCCACCACATATTAACATATTAATATATTTCAATATTTAAAATGCAATTTTATAGCATCCTGTTCCATTTAATAAATGAAACATCTCTTATTCATCTGAAGATATTAATTAAATTTTAGGGAGATAGAAAGAGAGAGAGAGAGAAAAACCTTTGAGTTCACTGCTGCATCTTTGTACACTTAGAATCTTTTTTGCCTATTTTGACAAATGTCTTTCAACCTGCACCATTTCTTAAATATCTGGTTGTGTCAGAATGTCCATCTATATTCCAAGATGAGACAGTGATCTGTTTATTGGAAATTGTGGGTATGACAGGTGGGCAACTATTGGAAGGCAATCAGGACTAGCAAGGGAAGACCCAGTCATTTCTTGGAGGATCTCTCAACCTTTGCTTCTGTGGTGCTTTTCCCATGGTGAAATATTCTCTACAGAATCTTCAAGTTTCCCAACTTGGAAGTTATTAGGACTTTCATGCTCTCACTATTTAGTTTTATATAATCCCTCTATTTTCAGTTTAGCATGGACTGTTGTCTTTAGCTTAGAACCTCTCCCGAGATTAACTTTTCTAGTAAGTAACTCAGAATTTTCCATTCAGGTTGACAACATTAGTCTATTCTGGCGAGGCATGCTAGCAGAGGTCCATCTGCTTTGTCAAACCTGTCTATTTGGCTTTATCATTGTCCCATATGGCTGCCTTTGAAGTACCTAATCCGTTTGGGGCGTGCTGCAGTAAAGATTGGACTCCTCTTCTTCAAGTTTCTTTCAGATTAGTGAAATTAGTTAATACTCATTCATATGCTTTTTAAACTTTTTCCCCCATTGTTCTAAAAATATAAATGGCACAATATTTTCCAGTACAATACTTTTTATGTGCACGATTTAGCAATGTGTATTATGACCAATATCCACTGCCAAGATTTCCACCACCATAAACAACAACAACAACAACAACAACAAAATGTTTCCTAAACAATACTTCCCCCACACTTCTGCTTTTGGTAGTCACTACTAAACTTTGCTGTGTATGCATTTTCCTCGTCTTTGTATTTCATATACATGAAAACAAAGTATTTGTCCCTTTGTGACTGATTTATGATACTCAAGATCATAGTTCTATGGTTCATTCATGCTGTAGTATGTAGCAGGATGTCACAGGTTTATCAATTTATATCATCACTTTAAAGTGTCTGTATGTGTATATAAATGTGGAGCTGCCAGGTCATACAGTATTTGTACCTTTAATTTTTTTTGAGGAATCACTATATTGCTTTATTCCATTTTGCATTCTCACCAGCAATTATCAATTAGTTTTTATTTCAGAACATTATTTTTCTATTCTTTGTCCCTTTGATCCTCCTTCTTTTTGGCCCTTGTCATTTATTCCTTTCTAGAGTTTTTGAGATTCTCTAGTATAATTTGTGTAGAAAGCATAGATAAATATTTAATCTAATATGTTTTCCTAAAATTAAAATTTTTTTCCCACAATATTTTGGATTTAGAGACACATTTTACCTGCTAGCTTCCGTAGTCTATTAATGAACTGGCAAGAAATTGATAAAGCTTCTCTTTTTAATAAATTGGCAATATGATTGAATATGTTCAGTCCCCAACTACACCAACGCATACACTGTGTTAATTGACTATATATACACCATTACCAATTTCTCATATTTTTTTGCTTGGTCTTAGATTTTTACGTGTATTATGTCAATGTGTATTTTTTGGTATAAATCATTTGAAGTCTTCAATTTTCAATGATAAATAAGAGACATACCCCTGACACACATTTGCAACAAGACAAGAATTAGCAAGAACACAAAGAACAGCACTTTTGTGTTTAGGGGGACCTTCGTGAGGGAGCCCTGGTAGCACAGTGGTGATGAGTTAGACCACTCACTGCCAAGTCGGCCATTTGAATCTCCAGCCACTCGGAGGCAGAGATCCAGGGCTTTCTGATCCCATAAAGAGTTGTGTTCTTGGGAAGGCACTAGGGGACAAGACCTTGTCCGACAAGGTCACGTGAGTCAAAACCAACCTGAAGGCAGCTGATTTGAGTAAGAGTTGCTAACGGTAAAATAATAACAATCGGTGGATTTAAAAAATAACAATGGAATCTGTTGATGAAATGAAGACTGTCATGAAACATAACAAACCCCTTTTGGGGACCTGATGAATGGAGGCGCTGACTACCAAATCTTTACGATTTGTATCTTCTCTTTATTTTTGTGTGACATGTTTTTGGTTTTGTCTTTGTGAATGAATGCTATTGTAAGCTTTGCCCTATCCTCATCCTATGTCATGTCTCTACATAATATCTAGTCATTTAAAAGTTCAATTTGTATAAGTCAACAATTCATATATTGTGATCTGAAAAGCTGACCTATACAAATGTAATTTCTTGTCTAGATGGATGATACTATCAATAGAATTAACTTATGTCTCAAGAGGATGATTTATAGTGTTCTCTATTACAAAATGATCATGATGTTTTGAAAGCGAACCAAAGAGATCTATAAGCCAGGCTATATTAATCTCTCTCATATGTGTAAATATAAATTATATATATAATCATCTTTGGGGCTTGCACTTAATTTTAACCTTAACCTAAGAACAATTAGTTCTTACTACATGACCTTATTCAGTACTCAGCCTCATGAAAAGATCATTGAATAGGTGGGTGCTATCGCAAAGGGAAGTAAAGGAATCATATGGTGCCCATTGACCAGAAAGAAAAGTGTTTGGGGACTTAAAGGATTGTCCTCAAACAAGCACCCATCTGAGTGAGGCCTAAACTAAGTCTACATAGAAGAAGCAACTAGCCTGTGTGATCCAAAGATTGTACACAATAAAATTCAAATCCAGAGGAGGGCAAAGTATCAGAACTTAAATTCTGAACACCAGTTTGCATAAGGTTGTTGATGACAGGAGAAGCTTTATAATCCACATGCAGTGTCCCTACATAGATTATTCCTCTGGTGAATCCTCTCTGCCTCGAGTCCAGGGATAGCAATAGCCCTGATAACAGAGAGATGATTATGACAGAAATAATAGGTTAAGTTGTAACACTTTATCTTTGTAACTCTCTTTTTACTCACTTTAAAGTTGTTTTAGTTTTCTACTTAGTTTTCAATGGAAGTTTTTTGTTTTGTCATGTTTCCTATTTTGTATGATTTTCTATATATATGAAATACAGGGTAGATAAATCTATAGAGACAGTAACTGGATTAATGATAACCTTGGGGCATGGCAGGGAAGATTGGGATAGGGGAGAAATAGGGAGGCTTTAATCAGTATGAGGCAAAAGAAAATGTTCTGAACTTGTGATGGAGATTATGATGATTGCACAACACTTGAAATATGATTGAGCTGCTAAATTGTGCGATATGTGAACTATGTGCCAATAAGACTATTAAAGTCCCCTCTACTTGTTACACTTAACAAAATGTACAGATGGTAAGATGATGTTTTTAAACCAAGGAACAAGAATAAAATATGTTATTAGGTCACTCTAAATGGCTGCATATTTGAGAACCTGGATAATCGTTTCTGGTCTGCCCAATAGTTGACATAGTATGAAGGAATACTTTTTAAATCTGTCATGGTTTGCTTTCATTCACTATCTACATTTGCTAATATATGAGGATGAATCAATATGTACTGTCAAAGGTCACAGTTCATATACTACTAGGTACATGTTCTACAGACAGCGCTATAACACAAAATTTCATAGGCACACATATGACTCATTGAAGCACTGTTCAGAGTGGCAAAAAGATGGGAAACTTAGATGTCATCAAAGGAAGTATAGATAAAGAAGCTATGGTGCATATTCACAATGAAATGCAAAACAACATTAAGTAACAATGAATCTGTAAAACATGACTTGGGTGAACCAGGAAACCACTACATTGGGTGAAGTAAATGAGTCATCAAAGGACAAACAGTGTATGAGCTCACTCTTGTAAGAAATGAGCCACAAAGTTTCAGACAAAAAGATACTGACTTTTTGGATCTTTCTAAATTCAAATATCAGCAATTTCATATGAATTTGGAAAATTTCCTCTTGAGCCATTATGAATTTGGAAAAGAAATACGAATGCTTCATGAATAAATGAGCAAATAAAATGACTTTTGATAATATGGTACAATAGCTTGGAAAGATTCTTATCAGCGACATCTGCATTTTGTGGGTGGATTAGTGCCATAATCCAGTGCTACTGTCTCCATCTTTCCCCTTGCTTAGTGCCCTTTCTTCCCCTGCCCCCTTTTCCCTTCATGTTTTATTTTTTTTAACTATACCACTAGGAGATTTGTTGTGTGTGTCTAAGCAGCCATCAACACACACTCATCAGTGAAATACAACAATAGCAACAATAAAATGTCATAGAGACAACAGATGAATTCAGTTCATATGAAGAGACAGGCAGAGTGGCTCACACAAGTGCCTAATATATGGAGACAGAAGAACTTTCTCAGGAAGAAAAGACATTGGAAATACATTAGATATTCAAAAGAAGGATCTTTGGGTAATTTTGACACTTGAGAGAATGACTGAGACAGCATAAGACGAAATCAAGGACACACACATAAAATTTATAAGAATTCAAGAAGACACTGCAAGGACAAACTACAAAATAAATTAGAAACCACGCATAGTTATCAAACAAAAATCTAAAAGATTTATACTAAGATTTCAGGAATCGAAAATAGATTGAATATCAAAGGAATCAAATCAAATCAAATCAAAGGAAAGGTCAATTAGGGGGTTGGAAGACAAATTTCTCAATATTAACCAGCCAGAACAATTTTAAAATTGTTTAATTAAATAACTAAACAGTGTTTAATTTTTAAAAGTCCAAAGAAATTCTAAGAATTATGTAAGACAACGACAAGAAGAGTAATTTGCATATGATTGGAACTCAGAACAGGAAAAAAACAGCAAAAAAACCCCAGAAAATGTTCTAAATGTTGTTGAAAGTAAACTTTCCAAACAACCATGAAAAATGAGACGATATGTATTCAAGAGACTAAAGGCATATGACACAAACTAGCTAATAGCAATAAAAAAAGAGCAGGAATGACATATACCACGATGGATGGGAGATTGCTTGTATTTTCAACTATATTAATTTCTGATAAAATCCATCCATCTAAATGAGATGTCAACTAAGTACACAAGGAGGAAGCACAACTGCTGTGTTACCCAAGGTTTGTAAACAATAAAATTCAGACCTGAAGAAGGGAATGGCATCAGGGCTTAAGCTGTGAGCACTTGGTTTGCAGAACGCCATGGAGGAAAGTGAAAGCCCAAAACTCATGTCCACACACAAATTATGCCTCTGGAGAGTCCACTCTGATCATAGTTGGGGGATATGAATAGCTTAGCTAGAATGAATTCTCTCTGCCTTAATTCATTTTATGAAGTGAGTGTATCCCTGATTCTAATACACGACTGAAAAAGATTATGAATTATAATCTCTCATGCAGATAAATGTGAGAATTCTCAACAAAAGCCTAGCCAATAGAATCTAACAATATATAACAGACATATATCACATCAGGAACAAGTGGGATTGATAAAGGCATGTATGAATATTTTAAAAGGTACTTTTTATTATGAATTAGGTGAGGGTTAATATATAAGGCCATCACTTTCATATTCAACAATTTAGGCTACTTCCCAATCTCTCAAATAGCTTCCCTACCGCATTCATTTCTCTTCTCATTCTGTGTTATACTATTTCCCCCTTCACTCAAGTTAATACCTATTTACCCTCTATCCTATTGCTTCTTCTTCCAGTTCTTGCACCCCTCCCCCTAGTATATTGGTAACTTTCAAAGTTTGTTTCCTTTGGTATGAAGACCTTTATCTTGATTTTTTTTGATAACAATGGTCTCATTCGTGATTGATTAATTTTACTCAGTATCATCTCAAGGTAATTCAGCCTTTGAAGAACTCTGTGTAACCCTTATGACAAATACAACCAAGGAAAAGAATCACGTGATTACATTAATTAATGAGGAAAAGGAATTTGACAAATCACAATACATATTCCTTATTAAAAACAAGAGAACACTCCACAAATTAGCAGAAGGGAAATTCATCAATGTCATAAAAGTTATTTACAAAACCAGTGTCCACATTATTCTCAGTGGAGAGAAATCAAAAGCATTCTCTTTACAAATGAAAACCAGACCAGGATGCCCATTATCAGGATTCTTATCTACCATGGTGCAGGAAATCTTAGCCAAAATTTTGAGGCAAGAAATATATATTAAAGACATTTAAATTTTCATAGAAGATATAAATTCTCTTTATTTCTAAATAAAACGATCCTATAAATAGAAAATCCCAAAAACTCAACAAGAAAATAGGCACTATTTGAAAGATTCAGAAAATTTGAAGGTTGTAACACTAACATACAAATTCAGTTGTTTTTTTTTTAACTCTAACAAAGAGACCTTTGAGAAGGAAATCAAGAAAGTGAAAGCATTTATAATAGCTATCCAAATAAAGTATTTAGAAATAAACTTAACCAGAAAAATAAAAGACTTGTACAAAGAAAATCATAAAACAGTACTACAAGAAACCCAAAGAGATCTACATAAATGCTCGCTGATAGTAAGACTTAACATTGGAAAAATACCAATACTGCACAAAGCAATTTATAGATATAATGCATTCCTGATACATATTCCCATATCATTCTTTAAATATAGGATAAAATGAATCAACAATTTAATATAGTTGATTTATGTCTCATGTGTCCACCTCAAAACCACCTACAAAGGCACAGTAGTCAAACCAGTCTGGTTATGGTACAATAATAGATATATAAACCAGTGAACTAGGTTTGAGAACACAGAGTCAAGTCCACTCACCTACAGACAATTGATATTTGACAAAATGCCAAAGTATGTACCTTGAACAAGAAAGAGTGTTTTTTTTAATAAATGTTGCTGACAAAAGTGGTTTTCCATTTATTTGTAGGAGAATGAAACAGCAACTCTATCTCATACCCTGTACGAAAGCAAATTCAGTGTGGATCCAGAGCTAAATGTAAAATCTGGAATTATAAAGGCCATTGCAGTTTAAAAAATAGGGACACTTACGGGCCCTCATACAAGCCCTAAGGCTCAATCAAACATACTGAAAAACACACAAACAGCCGAATACAAAACAGGGATTTCGACTGAATTGATATGTGATCACTTCAATGTATAATTTCTTGTAGGTTTAGATAAACTGTGTATGTCTATAAAACACCGAGACTACAGAAGGTTTTGGGGGAAGTGGTTGGCTCCTTTGGTAATAGCTGTGAATGTTATGTGTTGCCAAATTTCCACAACTTGTAGTTAATGAAGCTATAGATTCCAGTCTGCTTAATACAGGCCCCTTTTCCATCCATAGAACTAGCACATATTTTCCACAGAAGCATGTGAACATGATTTATAACTCCTTAAGTAGTAAGTGGATAAACATCTGTCAACTTGGTTAGATTTATACATGTGCACACCTATTAAAATGGCTACTATGCAGCCTGGCAGTTAATATAAGTAGATTTAACCTACATAAATCCTGTATGTATGAAGAGATTTTCTACTTAAAAGATCTAGAAGGGTAAAATCAATTTTATTATTTTTTGCTTTTGGAGGCTCCCTCCCCCTGTAAACAGCGATAGTCTCAGACACTCACAGGGACAGTTCTACCCTCTCCTCTAGGGTCACTATGGCTCAGCAATGACTCAATACCTTGGAGTTTTATTATCTGGGTTTTACATGTGGGCAACTCAGCTGAATTAACATCTCCCAGCTTCCCCCTCCCCCCCACCCCCCACCGTCCTGTGTGCAAAGTAAATGATGAGAATAGTAGAATTGCACCTTGTCCTTTAGGTTTTCAGAAGAGAACTATTGATGTTATTACACGATTAGTAAGTATGTTCAAAAGATTGAAAATCTTTAAGGCAATTTTGAAGAAAAATTAATTAGCTTTCATTAAACACATGGAATTATTCAATTTATGTTGCCATTTAGCAAAATTGTAAAGAAGGAGGTTTGTCTCTTCGGAAATAACCTATTGCTTTTCCCTTAGAGCTTTTTGCTTTCTCTCCTCATTTTAAGAAGTCAGTTCCTTATTTTCTGCATAGATGCTTCAAAGGGTAGGTTTTGTGTCAACCCAATGTAATCTCTCCCTCAGGACACAGTCTAATGACCGCACCTTGGGGGTGGGATCGATTTATAAGAAATGCTGTGTAGTACTGGCCTCAGCCTCTTGCTTGCTCGCTTGGGCCATATCTCTGGCTTTGGAATCTGGCAACTCATGTGGCCTGCTGACTGTGGGACCCGTTGGCACCCTGCCATGTTCCTACTGCCTTTGGATCCATGTGACTCTGCACTCACCTGCCTGTGACTGTCCAGTTTTCTTTCTGCCTCATTGACTGACAGTTGTGTGAGTCTCGAGGATCCTCTAGCTAGTACCTGGGTCATGGACTTGAGGAGGCGAGGGCTGGGCCTCTTACTTGGTAAACATGTCTTTCTCGATATGCAGTTCTTTCTTAAACAGACATGAGAGTCACTGGTTTGTTTCTTTAGAAAACTCAACCAAACCCAGATGCTATTGTTCACACTGGCACTCAATGGTGTGAGACACATTCCATTTTAAAATATACTCTTTTCACAATGCTCCCATGCTACTAAGTCACAAGTCTGGTGAAATGGATACAAAATATTTTGAAGACTTCTTATGTGAATTAAAGAATAAATCAGTGTGAGGCTTCAAATTTTGTGGAAAAATGAAGCAGAAGATAAAGATGTCTCCTCCCAAAACTCTTTGAACCCCTTTTCTGATTGAAACTAATAATTATAAAAGGTTTCCAGGGAGCTTGTGTCTACATTAATTCTCTTAATGAGTGTTCCATGGTCAAATGCTTCGGAAAAGGATTAGCATGGCATTTTCTAATTGTATTTCATCATGAAATAAACCATTACAGCATTTGTTTGTTTATTTCTGTATCTCCTATGGATGTCTGTCAGAATCTGTTTCATGGAATGGTGAAAAATGTTGGTTTAGAGACTTTCTGAACTTAAGCCACATAATCAGTTTGCCATGAAATAATTTTGGGACAGAGGAATGAACTGAGCAATAAGGCCATAAGTTCAAACCTGCCAGCAGTTCTGCCAAAGAAATTCGATTTTCTACTCCTTTCAAGGTTTACAGTCTCAGAAACCCTCAGAGG